>JAPDSC010062853.1:98073-116061 GCA_026290005.1 Latrodectus geometricus | reverse complement strand
TATATATATATATATATATATATATATATATATATATATATATATATCGTTCAAAATAATAAGTCAATTTAAGAATTAGCAGTATCCTCATCATAATGCACTATAAGATAAATACTAATGAAAGCTACTGTGATAAGCTCATAGCCCAAAATGGACGCCTTTACTAATTAATTCCTTAATCATGTTTGAATATTCAAAAAATCAAGAACAATTTAGTATTGATAATAAGGAAACCAAATATGTATTATTTTTTGATAATTTTTTCTTCGTCAAAATTACACTTAAATAAAAACAAAATGAAGATTAATGAAAATATTTGGAACGGAAAAAAATATTTATAATTTTACTAGAGAAAAAATAGAAAGTTATTTCCCGAAGATGATAGGTTTACACAAAAGCACAGAAATATTTATTTATTTTATAAATACCCACTTTTTATTTAAATGTGTAAGATAATATAATAGAAATTTTAAAAATTTGTCATCATCCAGTCTTTTTTTAACAAGGCTACTGTTTACTAAATTTACAGATTTTAGATAATTCTTATTAAATGAATATTTAATTATCTTTGAATTAATGGACAATTTTTGATCATGTTAACGTAAACAATAGATTTAATGTACTTAAACAGTAATTAATTAAAAGAAGTTTCATTGTTCTCTTACCTAATTAATACCCTCGTTATTATGAAAAAATATATCCAACTATTTTTCAATAATCTCAGGAAGCATTACTACCATTTTACTTTTTTATATATGCATTCATGTATACATTAATAATACCAAATAGACGAACTTTCATTAATTATGGGAGAAAAAAAATCTTAGGAAACTAAATAACAATTAACAAAAAATGTTTAATTATATCAACCAAATCAAATTCTCCGTAATAATTCCTTTATTTATAGAACAAAATTAAAATTTTATGTGAAAAGATATTGACAAACAAAGCTACTAACTACAATATCTAATGATGAATAATTTAATAGTTGTTCATATGTTCCAGATATAGTCAAAATTATTGAAGGAAAAAATTTTGACATAGAATAAAAAATGATTCGAATATAAAAAAGGAAATCATTTTCTTGACGAATTACAATGCATTCTGTTAGCCACTTAAGTTACGGCTTGAAGTATTTCGTTATTTTCTTCGAATTTGTTTGCGTAATAACAACTTACACAAATGTTCTCAGTGTTTTTTGTTGTTCCTCTTCCAGCAATTGTTTTCAATTTCATTTTGGTTGATTTATTGTTGAAGTATTCATTTGGAGTTTTCTACCAATTTTATGTTCACTTTCTTTTTTGCAGTATAATGCATTAGTCAGCTCTTTAAATGTAGTAAAAAATGTATAATTTTAAAAATAACGTTTTTTTTAAGTAAAAATGTATAATTAAGTATTTATTGAAATAAAAATAATTATAAAATAATTTAATGAAATAATATTAATTTTCTAATCAAATACTAAATAATTCTGTAATTTTTTTATATAATATGAATTTTTCACTATTAACATTAAACTAAAAAAATAATAACTCAATTAAAAATTAATATGAAATTATTTTATAATATTTCACTAAAAAATTTACTTATATTCTTTTATTATATTAAAAATAATGTTTAAACTATTTCGAACTATATTAGAATTTGAAGTACTTTATTTAAAAAAAAATAAAAAAAATTTGAAATATTTTATTTTTTTATTTCTAATTATTTTGTTTCTATAAATTTCACTAAGAAAAATATACCTATTTTTTATAATAAAATTTCATTGCACATCAAGTAATAATCAAATATTACACTGCTTTACCAAAACAAATGTTTAACTTTAGCTCTTTTCTAAAAAAAAAAAAAAGGGAATTTAGAAGCTATATTATTTTTTCAAATGTTATGGGTTATATTTGTAATTATATTCAAGTATTAATACATTTTCATTCTTTGTTTCCTTTTTTTTACAAGTTTGTAAAATAAGCAAAATTTTATAAGAAGTGGTTAAAAAAAGTTAGAAGTGGTCCTGTTTTTTAACCGGAAGTGTAAGCAAAAAAAAAAAAAAAAAAAAAAAAGAATTATAATGAATAGTCCTGTCAATGTAGTAATGGTTATTTTATTTTACCAAAACACTGTTAAATATTTTTACTACTTAATTTTCTTCATTTGAATAATTAGATAATAAAGTTTAGTTTTACTACGTATTTTACAACACGTCATAAACCCAGATCGATAGACTAATCTTTGATACAGAATTTGTTTTATTATTCATTTTATTTCCAAGTTAGTTACAAAGATATAATTTTAGTTTACTTACGAAAATAAATTATACTATTAATTGTTTACATTCAATAAAAGAGAAATATCACTTAATTACAAAATATAGATTTATCAAATTCTTATTATAAATACTGCTGAAATAATGCTGCAGAATAGTCTTCTTGCATATACTTTTAAGTAGCTTAAACTTCACATAAAGATTTCACAATTAATAATATTAAAGTTTTAAAAGTTTACGTTAATAAAACAAATAAAGCCATTATATAAAATGCTGTGCTTTATTTTTATCTACAAAGCTAATTTTTTATTTAGTAAAAAGTAACATTTTCGTAAATTTTGTGTAAAGATAAAATTTAAGTATAAAAATTTGAACATAAAATATTTTATGTTTATTTATTTAATCTCTTATCTGTGAAATAAAAAATATTCTATTTATAGAAATTAAAAATTTGGGAAAAATTGCGTAAAAAATTGTCAACATCAATAAATTGCAAATTCTTATACTGTAGTTTAGTAATATCAGATTTTAATTTATCATTTTTTATTTCCCTGGTATTATTATAAAAATCTAATTTATTTTCTTGTTACACACACACAGACACACACACACATATATCTATATATTGTGTATTATCATTTTTGTGTAGCTCCGTCATAATAGACTTATGTCTTAAATTATTGATAACGATTAGAAATTAACTCCAAAATAGCCCTTAAAAACGTGATAATGAACTGCAACTTTGTATTTATTAAGTATATGAGTTCAATACCTGTCATGGTTCACAACAGAGAAAGGGTATTAGATGTTGTTTTCCTAATTTATATCGATCTTATTATCATGACCGACAATAGTTGAGCCGGGCGTGAACATTTAATTTACTAGATGCAAAACAATCATTCCAAGTATCAAAACCTATCATATTGCTTTATATTTTTTATATATATTGTTGAAATATAATCTTAAGATTTTTTTACTAAATCAACTGCTTCCAAATAAAATCATTTTACAATTCTTGATAGTGTATCACCATTAATATTTAAACCCTATTTTGATATTTAAATTTATTACTATGCCCAATAAAATGTTAATTTATTAAGTCTAACTTCCATAGTAGTTTAACATAAATTTCTACCTTGGGGGAACAACTTAAAGGTCATAGTTTAGTCGAAGCATAAAAAGTGAAAAATTTATGCTCGTGCGAAATATTTATAATAATGGCTGAGAATTTTTTCTTTGTACCCACTTTTGGACGGAAATATAATAAAACTGATTTACACGCATTCCCCAGAGGTTATTTCGAGTCAGGAGGAAGAGAGATTCCAATATCTTTCAAGAAATGCAAAGATGCGTATCTGCCATTGAATGCTGGCAAGACCATTACGTAATGGCCTTTCTTTTATGTTGAATCACGAAGCAAAAACGAAACGAGCAGCAGAAGTTAAAAAAATGTCATGATTTATTTCATGGAAAAAAAATCTAAGAATGCTGTTTCAATAACTAAACGTTGCAATTCTTTTTATTTAAATATCACTATGACGGATTATTTTTTAATACTCGGTGCAGTTTCCTTTATTCTTCTTTTAATGAAATTCTTACTATTCCTTAAAAATGTAGAATCATTCAATACATTTCTCAAAATACACCATTATTATATGTGTATTGGTATTGTTTTTTGTAATATATCTTTCTTATAATTTTTAATATTTTACTTTCTACTATAAGTGAAATTGTAAGTCAAAAATAATTCTTGATTGCACATTTCATTAAAAGAAAATTATATTTTTAAGGCTTAATACAAGACTTAATGCGAGAATAAATTATTTAAGTCCATTTTATAATCATGAATTTAATAATGGAATTTATGCATGGTTTCTTGCTTTCCATACATTTTTATCATATGAGGTTCAAAGTAAATTGTGAACCATGGTAAAACTCCTGGCCTGAGTTAGGAGCCAAATCCACATAGTGTTAAGTTGAATACCAAAACGCAGATTATTTAATCATTGGTTTGACATTCAATGTCTCAAAGAGTGAATAATGTTTTTTCGTCCATGCTATTCAGTGAGGATTGAGGTGACTATTATTTCCGTCTGTGTAATATTTGATGGTTGATTAGATTTGACCATAGCAACAAAATAAGTTTTAGAATTTTTAAATCTTGCTTCAGTGAATGGTAGATGGTTTATCACTTTCAATTGTAAAAGCGAGTTTCGTCTTCATGAAATGGACATGCAAGATCATCTGATGCGTGAGGTCTTTTCCAATTAACACAATATGAAACCAAGATAACTTTTAAGAGACAGGGATAACTATTATGATATGAACCAAAATTTCTGTACAAAGCTTATAGTATCTAACATTTTTTAGTTGCATGTATAATATTAAAGAGTAAATACTGCATTTACGAATTTTATTTACAAAACTCTTATAATTTACTATAGATAAAAACACTTTAATTTGATTTGGAATTGTATACACATACCAAGATAGTTTTAAAAATTCTAATGTTCCCTTCTTATCAAAACGTCTGATTTGAAATACAAAATAAGACCATTACTTTCAAGCTCTAGCGCAAGATTTTCTAGACTTGCATCCGCTGATATGAGAAGGATAATGTATTTCGCAGTGTTCTGTTCAGTTTGTATCTAGAGAATAACAGGTATATATCCACTCCTATTTTAATCATATTAACGTCTGTTGCAGTTTTATAATCAGTTGTAGTGATATTCAGTATACCGTTTCTGGTATGTCGAACTTCATTTATGCCATTCTTGAAGTAGCATTTAAAAGTTAAGATATTAACTGTGAAGGCCACTTAGGAATAGAAGTATATCCTGATGTAGGACACAAGAATACTGTGAAATTCGAAGATCTGGCTTCCGAACCTAATTGCATAGCTATAGCTACATCATCATCTAATATCGTATTCATGTAGATTTAGGTATGCTATATTCACAGTCTATAAAGATTTCACCGCCATGCACGTCAGCCATGGTGAATAGGTAATCGTGAACGGAAAGAAGAAAATAAATTTAAAGTAAAACTTTTGGATTTCACGGATTCCGAACAATTCAAATATATGAAAACAAACTTCTTGAAGATTTCTCAGAGCAAATGAAAAGTTCAAAGAAGTATGTACAAATCACAAAAACAGTGCAGCAAGTATTTTTCAGAACCTAGAATAAAGTTCTTGTTGGGGTAAAATCTTCAGAAAGATGAAATCCATGATAATACAAATATTTTTCTATTGTCAAATGCTGGGGTATAAAATTAAAAATATTTACCAAATGAAATCTCTTTCCATTCAAAAGTGATTTCAAATAATTAAACTTGATTCCATAATTTAGCATGAATAGCTGTTAAATAATAATTATTATTTCGACCCCTGTAAATGTTATCAAAATTATTGAAAACTATATATTCGGGTTATTTATTGCTTATAAACAAGATGTGGCTCATAAGATTGTGAGCAATAGACAATCTAATATTTTATTTTGGCTAATGGACTATAATATATTTAGAACCATAAGATATCACATTCTTCACATTGATAATATGGTATGATTCACCATGATTCAGTGTTCCCACTGCTCCATGAAATGCAAGATCACTGATTCGAAACCAGCACTTGATGGAAAACGGAATAAGCGCATACAATTTTGTGTTTATTTTTCAGATAGATTTGTATTAAATTTAAAAAAAGTAAAGAAACATTTATTTATGATTCATCATTAGAATTGAACTCTACAGAAAACCAAAGACTACCCCGAAAGCAGTTATGCAGCAGATATTCAAATGATTACCATGAATTTCAAGAACTAGACGCTCCCTCTTGGACATGCTTGCTATAGCTTGAAATCCTCGTATAATTTTGATTCCCACTCCATTGAGCCAAGGTGCGCAAAAAGTAATCATGGTGACAGACAAAGCAAAAATATCTGCTATAAGATGTTACACATCTTATAGCAGATATTTTTGCTTTAAGATGTGTATTTGTGTAAGCCATTTTCAATCATATATATATATATATATATATATGCGTGCTAATAGGTTGAGCTGATTGTAGAATGGTTAAAACTCTGACTTTCGATTCAACAGTTCACAGATTTGTTATAAACCTCTAAAGATGATAAATGTCTGGTTCGAACTCTACTTTTAATTGTAGAACTTGATCAAAATAAAATAAAATCAAAGCTTAGAACAAATAAACAAATAAGTAATGATAAATTTGACACGGTGCAAAATAAAAAAAATAAATTATATTAAGTCTATCATGCATACATTTTAATAATTATTTTCTTATATTTTTGATCATATTCGTAAACTTGAAATGAAAAAAAGTAAAAAAAAATAAATAAATAGTACTATTAAAATATGAATTTATGCAAAGCAGATAAGCAACATCTATCTTTTGATATATATTAGTACTTGGATCATCCAGATAGTAATAGCTATATTTAAAAAAAATGAAAGATGTGTCTTTATTGAAAGAAACAATTCTGTTAGATAGTTTCAGCTTCATTCTATATAATGACTTCATCTATCAAATATTTTATATTTATTTAATAGCCTTAGAATGATAAATACGTAATGAACAGTATTTTGAACTTTAGGTTATAATCATTTTTAAGATAATGATTTAGGATAAACAAAAAATTCGCATGTTTTTTCTGTGCTCTTTCGAACAGATTTTTAATATTTTTTGATTCACGACGTAAATATTGAAACTCTGAATTGAATATGATGCAATTACTATTATACAATTGCATTTTAAGAATAACAGTCAAAAATTAATCAATACTAAAAAACTAATAACACAAAATGTAAATGTAATTTAGAGGATTTAAAATGTTTTCCAAAAATAATTAAGTATATCAAATTTAAATTGCAATGTTGGATGTTCTGATTTATATATTTTCAATGAATTCCTTCAACATTCAAAAGGGAAGGAATCTAAAACCTTACTCTTACATTTCAATTTCGATAAAATATATTCCCTTAGAACTACTTCAAATTCCCTCTACAGCTATCAAGCACAACGAGTATCTAGGGAATTATACTTCATTCCACCTACTAAAAGGCAATTGCCGGACTATTGTTTTTCACGGAAAATTCTTTGACCCCAAACTTTCAAGACGCCCCCACTATTCGGGCGTTTCATCCAAAGCTCAAAGCTGATTACTACGGATTGTAGTTCCGCCATTTGAGAAAGATAGTTGCGGAAAACTTGTCACCTCTAGCTGCTCATCTAAAAAGTTTTAATTACTTTGCTTCTGGAATTGCCAAACGAGGTTTGTTGCACGCTTCGTCTTTTCAGTGAGAATGAATTAAGAGCTTTCATTAACACAGAGCCTCAATTCGAAGTTTTAACCACTGAATCTAGCATATTCTGATGAAAATTAATACGTTTGTAGGTTAGATGATGTATTTCGGCGACGTTTAAGCAATTAATCTTACACCCATAATTACTGTTTAGGAAGCACTTTTTTTTAAATAAAATAATGAATTTAAATTAAAAATAAACTAGTAGTAGCAATTATTATTTTTTGAATTTTAAGTTTCTTGGAATCCATTTGGATTGTATTTTTAATTAGGATTTTAATGTGATGTTTAGAAGCATACAGCAAAAAATCTAATGGAGTATATTAAAAATTTGAAAGATTTTATGAATTGTGATAAGGTTGGAAAAAAAATATAGCATTACATAAACTAACACATATTCTAAGAGTTAGGAAAGGCATGTAAAGGCTTCATAATTTACTTTATCGAGAATGGTATTTTAAATAGCTACTTTGTTCCTGCTCATGATATATGCTGTTATAATTTCTATTTGTTGTTATATCTATAATCTAAATTATAAATGTTGTTAGGGTTAATCATTATTTATTTTATCCCTTCTTTCCCTATGAAACTTTCATAACTCTAGATCAATTATATGTATATGATTTATTATAGGGAATTACTTTCAGACTCGTGCAATGGTTTCTTAATAAGCAAACAATTGATAAACTTTGCATACACAAAGTTTAATAGCTTTACGATAGTGTAAGTAGAATATTCATTTTGAAAGTACTTCTAATAATTTGGACTATGACTATCAATAAAGATAATAAAGACGATTTTCAAGGATTAGCTGTTAAATTAAGTTTTTTTAGAAGATGCACCTTCCTTTTGAATAAAGCTTGTTTTCACAATTGTTGAAGCAAATAGGTTAGATCTTGCCTATTTTTGAATAAAAAATATTTAGGATTTCTGCAACCAAAAATATCAGAATAGGTACTTGGGAGTATTTTTTCGGGGGTGAGGGTTTTTTACTCGCCACACATGAATACTGGAAGCTAAATATTAAAAGCTCATATTTATGCAATAAAACATTGAAATTGCTTAATAGCCTTACAACAGCTTACAGAAATTAGACTGTCCACTATACGATTTAAAATATTATGATTTTATTGGTCATGATTGGAATTTTTGAAACTAGATAATTGGTAAATATCCTTAATAGTTTTTAAGCGCAAAAAAATGTACTTAATTTAAAATTCAAATTAATATAATAATAGTTAAATTTAAATAATAAATTGCAATATAACAAATTGACTACAGCACATATTTTAGACCTATTACAATAGTCAAGTATATAATTTTTAAGCACTGTTAAAGCTTCTAAGATGTACAAAAAATAATTTAACCTAAAAATTATTTCTTAAGTATTTTCTGCTTAAAGACCAAATTTTATCCATGATTTTTATTGCGAGAAAGGAGTATCTGTGTTACCATCGCCATTGAATTTAAAATTATTAAAATAAAATTAACCTAGCAACAAATTATTCTGAAAAAATAAAATTTTACAAATTTGTCTTATGTTTTAGTTAGAGATATCTTGCATTTTAGAATTTTCTGAGCATAAGAATCATTTAATTACTCAACATGTTACTAGAAATATTCATAAAATATAAACTAGAAAAGATACGATAAATCCTCCAACAAACCAGAAAAATTTCTTTCAATACTTTATTCCACGAATTGATACTTCCTTAATATTTTGAATGTTAATTTGGAGGACATTTTAATTGCTTTTATAATCCTTTATCATAGAGTTAAACTGAAATACGGAGCACTTATTCATTTGTGGTGAATTCAGTTCCATGGTTAGAGCTATGTGCATTTTTCCATTTAATAAATTATACTGGTAAATACTTGGTTTGTTTATTAATTTACTTTATATTATTTTATTCATGAAATGTTTACAATTTTCTAGTAAACAGAAATTATTCATCTTACAGCATAATACATTAATCACAAAATTGTTTTTTTATACTTTAATCTTTTAAAATTCTAAAATTATACTTGACTATAAAATTTATTTTATAATCATCAAGTGGTTTATTTATTTGATGCAAAGATAAAAAAGTATTGATTACATTTTTCATTATAATAGTGCAATTATTTCAAACATTTTTCTTGAATTTAAAGATTTATTGCACGTATACTTGTGTGTTTAAACAAGTTAAAATTTATCACTTTTCAAACTTAAAAATAAAAAAAACATAGTTTCAACACAATACTTAGTACAATATTGAGTAAGTTCTAGAAATGAACTTATCAAGTACTAGTTAAAACATAATCAATTAAATATTCCTTAGTTAACATTTAGATTCCATGTAAAGATTAGTTAAGTACTCAAGGAATCACTTTCAACAACTTCAGGATAAAATCTAATGAGAAATTAAGAATCTCTTAACAAGTCATTTGTTTGCTTAAATAGGCTTAACCAAACATTATAACTTACCAATTTCAATCGAACTTTAATGGGCTGTTATGGCTCACCAATATTTGGTATGACTGGTTCACAGCTGTGAGATTCATCAAAATAGAAAAACTCTTTAAATGCTACCATTGTTTTTCCACAAGATTTTATTATGTTTAATATATTTTAATTTTGTGACCTGAATTTAAGTTAATAAATAACTGCAAACTATCTCTCCTAAGTACGAGGGTAAAAATAGTAACAGAAATTATATTGCAGTTCTCAAAACGTCAAGCATTTCTAATGGTTACATATATTTTGGTTAAAAAATAGTTTTAAAAATGTTATCGTTACATATGGTTTCATTCGAATTATCAATTCAAATGCATAAAACAGATCAAGTATCGTACAAGAACAATGATATGTACTATAAGAGAAGAAACATTTAAAATACAACCGTGATAAATTATCATGGGTACAAAAGTAATAGTTTTAAACTACAAGGAAAATGAAATAAGAGTTGCAATCTTTGAAAAAAGTTCAAAAAGCTCTGGCGTTTCAGGATAGTTTAAATATCTCCTCAAAATTTTTTTTTATTATTTATTATTTAGTTTTGGGCATGCAAGAAGATGCTTTGAACTCACATTGTCCGAATCACTAATTTTGCAAAAACTAGATGGCAAGATGCCTATTTTATTAAAATAATGTGTGTGTAATAATAGCCTTGTTTACTGTATGAAGTTTGCCACAGCCTCTTTACGAGGCTTTTGACAAAAATTGGACCAAGTGCCTTAAATGTTAGTCCAGTATACGCCTGTTGATTTTGCCTTCTGATCTCGTTCTGAACACTGGAGACTTGGTCAGAATGTGGAAAAAGTAATTTGTTGCCTTCTGGCTCAAATATTCCTTCTTTTTTTTTTGTTAGTCAGCCTACTTTTTCGTTCTTCTTCTTAAATTTGGGTTTGTATGTCATTGGGCACCTCTGCTTTAATCAGCATTTTGTGCCGCAAACTCCAAACCCAATGTTTCTTAGTTCCAATTGCTCGGGTCACCCACTTAATTAATAAAGTCCAATAACTCATGAATGGAGTTTAGGTGTAACTCTCTAGTATGGATGATGTCTAAAGAAGTTAATCTAGAGAGGGCAAGGGCCTCGCATTCATAAATGATATGCTTGTCCGTTTCCTCTTGCATATGACATTTCCTGCAGATAGGGTCTTGCTGAAACAGTCCCATTTTATGGAGGTGTTTTCTGAAATGGTAGTGCCCAGTTATGAAACCTACTATTAAACGTATTTCCTGCCTAGAGCATCTTAGAATTTCAGAGGCAATCCTCGCTGATGAGCCTCAGATCATACTTTTAGCGTGGGTTTGACCAGGAGTTTTGAGCCAAGCTTTGTACATCCTCTGTTTATGCCATCTAAGAACAATGGTTTTTGTGGTCTTCAAATTGATTCTACAGAAGGATTCTGCACCAATATACTTTTTCGCGTTACATTTAACTCAATATATTAAAACAAAAATTAAATTTCAAAATTTATCTTTTTTCAATATTATTTCAATAGGTAAATAAATTTTACAATTGTTGTTATCCTTTACAAATTGAATATTACCTTTTTCAATCATTTATTTTTAAGTAACAAATATTATTTCATGTGATACACAATTTTTATATATAATTATACCGTTAATAAACTTAAAAATATCAAGCTTAAAAAATTAAGTTTTTGTGCTTTATGATTTTATTTCATTTTTTCTTAAGTTATGAAAGGCTCTACTTGTACTGAATCACTTGCTCTACTTGTACTGAATTAATATTTGATCATGTTATATGAGCCAAAGAAAATATCTTGGAAAAAAATAGTGTTATTGGTCTAGAACGGTTTTGCAAAAGTAGTTAAGGAAATTTGGAAGATTGTTCAGAATTTCTGAAAAACTAATTATGACAGCTAGTTACTTAACTGAAATTTCAACTAAGATATTATACAAAATGGTAAATTGAAGGTTTTATCAGTAGCTTTTGATGAAAAAATTCATCGTTTAAAAGACGTGAATATGAGTGAAAAGCTGTTTGATATTAAAATTTAAATTTTCATTTAGATTTTCTTCCGAAGCACTCCTACAATTTTTCTTATAGCTTTCAATTGAAAAGCTTACATTTATTTAATTATTATCAAATTTTAAATTTTTCATAAATTAATTAATAAATTTTTTAACTACATAGAGAATATTTATTATAAAATAATTTAATAGTATTTAGATGATTTATTTCCTTTATATTTTAAATGATAAAGATATTGGATTCAATGATAAATTCAATTGTGTGTGTATTTTAATAGATTATTTTTAATGTGTTAAGCTATATATTTATTGCCCATTAAGGTAAATATATATATATGTGTGTGTGTGTGTGTGTTTGTGTGTGTGTATACATAAAATATGTGATCAAATCCTTTTTTCAAAAGAGAGAATTTTAATAAACATAAAGAAAAATTATCAAATCATCTGAAGTTCTCTATTTCCACAAAGTTAATACATTTTAATTTATTTCTTGATTATTAATCTATCAAGGCAAATCACAATGTTTATGGATTTCTTTATTTTTCCTCATTGATTTTATTTTTATGTTATAACTAATAAATTATATAGAAAATATAATGAAAAAGATATTTTTTGTATATAAACTCATTAAAATTTAATTGCGTCTAATATTTTATTTACTTAATTATAATAAAGAAGACTTCAATAGTTGCAGTTTATTGAATACATATTAATTATATAAATGGGTTGCTTTTATTAGTTATTTTTATACTAAAAAATTATATTTCTGCTGAATTCTGATAGCAAATTAGTTTATTTTCAGCAAATCAATATATTTAACTTTCTTGTACATTTTCCTGGAAGTTATTTTTCAACATAAAAATAGAATTTATTAATTATAATGAAAAAAAGTACAGATTTTCTAAGTAGTATGTAAAAATCTATGTTTCAATCTTATTTTTTTAACAAAATTTAATATTTTAACTTTTAAACATTATACTAGTTAAATAAGTTCACTTTTTTTACTAAATTTGCCAAACTTACTTAAAGAGTTTTTTTTTTAATTAATGGTAGTATCTGTACGATTTTACTTCCTACCGGAACTGAATTTTATTCTTATTGAGCCTTTTCTATACATATTAAAATTATAATATTTATAGGAAATTACATATATATATATTTATATATATATAATACTTTTGCTTAAGTTATTGGCATTTTAAAAAAGAGATCAATATAAAATTTAATTTTAAATAGACATTACTTGTTGTAATGTTTAAAGTATACATAAAAGAGAATAAGTTTCCTTTTATAAATAATTTTAAGAAACATATATTAAAATATTTTTACCAGAAATTGATCAAACAAACAATTTAATTCCTTATTGAAGATGTTAATAAGTAAATTAAACACCAAGCTGATATTTACCAAAGTAACAAGTTACAGTTATTGTTGCTTAATATTGTATTATTTTATTTAATTTTATTGTGTAAATCCAAGTGAGCTCATTTCTAAAATTTCTTCAGAAAATATTGCTAATAAATTTTATCAATAAATTTAATAGATTGTGAATCAAATATCAATACGGTATGCAATATTTTACTTATTTTCATATAATTTCTTTAAATTTTACTTAATTCGTTTTTATGAAACCATTTTAGTAAAAAGACATTCTTCCTACAAAAACATATAAAATTTAATATTTATTAATAAAATTTTAAAATATAACATTATAAATCTAGTAATTTGTCAATCTCTCTTATCTATATAATTTATAAATATATTATAAACCTTATATTCTCTTATAGTTAAAATTTATTCCGAATTATGTAAATTACTGCTAAAACCTATTATTATTTCCTAAAACAATAGTCTACATTTGTTTCTACTCTAACAATGCATTTAACTGAATTTTATTTACTGTTGTAAAATAAATTACAGAATTTATTTAATTTTTCCAATTACGCCTTAAATTTATACATCTTTATTGGGATAAACAAATAATTTTATATTCTTAATATTTACTTTATTTTAATGGCAAAATAATGTATTAATTTTATTCAGCAAAAATTAGCAATTAATGTTATACTTTATTGTTATTTCATTCAAATAAAAAAGAAATAAAATACATTAAAATGTATTAATTTTTATAATAAATACATATTCAACTGATTTAAGTTACAAATTTTTTTTTATGTGAAAGGCACAGATTTAAAAAATTTACGCTTCTAGTAAATATTCAAAAAGTATTTCTACTTTTTATATCATTCTTACAAGAAAATTTTAATTAAGGTTCAAAGAAGGCATTACCTTTATAAAAATATAGTTTTAAATTATTTTCATTTATTAAATTAAATTTTTATCTAATGGAATATTATAATTTAGGCGCTAGAATTTCATATTACGATGATGAGATAACTAACAATAATAGCTATGAAAATTAGCTCATTTGTTAATATGCCAATAAAAATATGTGTTTACTTACTATGTCTATAAGTTGGGAAAGCTTAAGTCCTAGATGTACAGTCACTTTGTGGGAATGGTTGCCTACCGGTCTTATGAGTCTATTATAGTCACTGAGCAAATCATCGTGCAGTCTCTTGGCGGCCGGATGCGCCTTAGAGACTTGTGTTGACAGTAGCAGAAGACAGAAAACAGAACAAAGCCATGTCCAGATATGTCCTAAATGAGCAGGTTCCCGGCGGTCGCTCCTACATCCTGCTTTCCCTAGTGATGCAATGGCCAGAGATCGGAGTCCCCCGTCCGCATGTTCCTCCACGATGCTCTTCGCATCAACACGGCCTGCCACGTCTTCCTCATTTGTGTTATATAGCAGACTGGTAGAAGGGATCGGTCGATAGCATCCCTTTCTTCGGATGCTCATCTTGAGCTTCCTGATCCTCTGCTCAGAAAATCCTGTGCCAGAGATGGTTTGTGGCTGATTCAGGAAGAAGATGTTTTAACCTGTTTTTTTCCTTCGGGGTATTATTTTGAAAAACAGATTATTCGAGAGAAGAGTTTTTGACATTCCAAGCAATGCAGGCCTCCATTTCACATGGGGGAGAGGGATGTGAAAGCGAGTGAGACAGCAGCGCCACTCAACGGCCGATCATTTGAATGATGCTGCATTGCTCTGAGAGAGCTCCCTTCCTCTTCTTTCTTTCCATCACTCTGAGTAACGAAAGGGGAAGCTGAATGAGAGCATTGATCTCAGAATTGATGATACAAAAATTATCACAGTTTTTTTTTCACTCTTATCTATCATAATTTCTCTACTTTTACCCAGTGTTCGCGAGAAACATTTTCCCTAAATTAAGATAACAACTGAACTAAAAATGAACTGCGATATAAATTTATTTTATGTTAATTCATCATTTTAGTGAAATAACTTGTATTAAAAAAATAATTTATATATAAATTAGATTTAGAATATTTATTGACATTTATAGAAAATAAACACATCTCATTTTAAAAATACCTGTATTTTCAAGAAGTAAACTAAGTTTTTTAAAAAAAGTGCAAGTAATTTATAGATCAAATATTTTTTTTAATCAAATTACACAGTTGTAGTGAATAAATTTAATTATTTTAAACTATTTTATTTTAAATCCTATGAAAGTATTGATTGTAAAAATGAAAATTATTTTATTCAATGATTTTTATATATGAGTATAGAGATATATCTTACACACACACACACACACATATATGTATATATAAGGATAGACACAAAATGCTCTAATTTTTTTATATATACATCTTAAAATATATTACAATTTATTAAATGAGACTTAAAATATCCATATTTCTCACATGTACACATCAATTAATTATAAGCACAGAGATATATTTTTGTATAGTATTAAATATTTTCATTGGCTATCCTTTTAATAGCTTTTCTTAATTTGAAATGATTGAAAATAAACTTTTAATATAAATTTAGACATTTTCTATTTATTAAATAGAATTTTATTATTTTTTCGTTTTATTAAAAATTATTTCTCCATTATATTTTTCTAGTTTACTAAAATACAAGAATTGTTTCTTGTTAACCACGCCTTATATAACTAAATAGAGTCTTCTGAAAGCAATATATTTCACTTATCTCCAGCTCAAATAATTTTTTTTTAAATAATTATTATTAATATAATGATAATTTATATAGAAACGTAGTCAAAGCTAATATATACCCCATCATTTGTAATGGTTTTAAATATTGAAAATATTTATTATTCAATTAAGTATGTATTTACTAATAATGTATGATTTCAAAATAAGGCTTTCAAATATTTAATTTTAAACATTTTATGAAATTCTCTATAATTTTATTATTTTAGAGAAATTGAAATAATATTCTAAAATGATAAATTTAATTTTAAATTCGTTGAAAGGTTTCTTTTTAGATACGCGGTATTTAATTTGCTGTTGCCAAGCACATTCTAAAAATATTGTAAATCATCAATTAGTTTCAATTATAGTTCTCCATGTGTATTATTTTTAATAAATCATTTATATATAAATTTAGTCAAACTATTTGATCAACATAGTGTTAACAAGAATTATTGTGAAATACATTTAAAATTTATTTAAACTCAAAATTTTGCATGCAAACAGCAACTAACTATGAGAAGATATATTTTCGCAGTTTCAGATTCAAAAATGTACCCTCGGCTAATGTTATGAAATTATAACTTACAAATATATTATAGAAATTAATATTTTAAAAATAAAGTATTTATTTGATCAATAAAGCAATCATTTACATTTCCTACTAGGGATTGAGTTTCCAAATGGGAAAACTTTGCTGAGCCCTTAAAGTTTTCGACAAAGAAATTAATCATGAATTTTTTAAATATCATTTGGTGATAAAAAATATCATTAAATATCATTTGGCAATAACGAACAAAGCAACAAATCAAGATCGACTGCTTATAGTTACGTAATAGCATTGCATTCACGGTCTTTGGTTACAGATTATAACTTATAGACATTTTGTATAACTTTGTATGAAATTAATAAAACATGTGTGATAAAGGAGAAAATATTGGTCCATAAAAGGTTTATTATTTAAATGGTTTAAAAAGCATCTTTCACTCTTTATTTACTGAATACTGTTTCTGTTTTAAATAATTTTCCATATTTAGGGATCTAACTTCTAGGGAAAGCGTAAAAATTGTGTTTCTCTTTTCCATTAGAGTACGATCGTTTTCGTAGAACATTTTTTATTCAGTTAAGCTTTGATTTTAAAAGCTACTGTAGAAAAAGCTACTGTACACGTAAAACAAAATTAGTCCGAATATGGTTTCAAAATGCAAAGAAAGTGTTATGTTTTATTTTGCGCATTTTTTCCACTGTAAAAATTACATATTATGTGATTAATGAAATACTTTGCAAGCAGATTATTATATTAAATTTAAGAGAATTTCTGGAATTTTTTAAAAAAAGAATTCATTTTTTCTCATTTTATGGTTTTAAGAAATAAAACCGCACCCATATCAAACCACTTATTATATTTCAAACTCTACCACAATACTCCTTGAAAAAATTGGCTACTGGCACAGATACTGCATATATATTTTTCCAACGTATCCTTAAAAAAATCTGAATTTTTTTTTATTATCATTCTTTTTCAGCAGCTTTGGTCTGCTGAAAGGAGATAAACTAAAACCTACTGATTGATGGAATTTGGAAAAAAAGAAAGAATGTCAATCAATATCCTTGAAAAGTTTGCAAAATCCATATCATCTAAAACATGATGCTGTATTATAACATATAAAGAATGTTTTTCATACAAAAACTTAAAAAAATAATTTTTCAGTTTTAAATATAGAAGGAATGCAAAAAAATGTTAAAAAAAAAAATCTTATGCTATTTATCTTGCTAAACTTATTACCTGAATATGAACACACACACACACACACACACACACACACAC
>JAPDSC010062853.1:44022-97973 GCA_026290005.1 Latrodectus geometricus | reverse complement strand
TACTTATTTATGCATGTATATCTTATGTTTAGTTAAAAAAATTTAATTCTTCAGAGAGTAATGATAGTTGAAAAAGTTTATATGAACGTATTTTTATTTAAAAGTGCTTTAAACATACTTAATCTTTGAATCGGAAGTATGCAAATCACAATTATAAATCTTGATTCAAAAATGTCTTTGTTATTTTCTTTTCACGTATTTGTTTTTGCTGTAAATATAGCATGCAATGATTTTCCATAAAGTAAGTTTAAAACAAAATCCGTTTCTTTTAGATTTGGTGACGGTGAAATATTCGGGATGGAAACAAATAAAAAGAAACATTCTTATCTTCTATCAAGCTACTACCATTTTCCAAAAAGCCCTGATCAAATAAAATATTGTGTATAGAAACAGAGAGAGAAAGACTAGAGTGATAAACCAAGCTCTTTCTTAAAATCTTATTACAGAAATACATTGAAAATTAATTTAATTTCTGGGAACGTAAATACAATATTTAAATCTTGAGGTAAAATTATTTTATAGGAAAATCCCCTCTTATCTCAATAACTTTATTTTTACTAGTTTTGAATTATTTATATAATTTTTATTTTAATTTTTAATTTACAAAAAAATTTATATAATATAATACCTTTTTATGAATATTGCTATTATGGTTTCGAAGTAAAAAAATTTTCTTGGTCAAATGAGAAACCATTAAATTGCTTGAATTGTTTTCTTTTGAGGTGTTTAGGGATTATTTTTACCATAGTTTATTTCACTAGAAATTTTTAATTATGTTATATTTTTAGACGTGATGCCATTTTTTTAATATAAAAGATTTGTATTTTATTTATTACCATGACGCACTTATAAAAGAACTATTTTTTTGAGTTATTTCTAAACAAGGATAACATAATTTATTTTATGATAGTAAAGAAATGAAAGATTTAGAAAAATTTATTAAGTTTTGGTAAACAAACTAAGAAAAATAAAGAAAGCAATTTTCCAAAATTTGTCTCCAAGTGACATTGCGTTCTATAAAATTTTTATCAAGTTTACATGTTAACTGATTAATTTTTAAATTTCTCTTAACAAAGTGCATTAATTTATTAAAAATTTCAATGCGTTATCTCCATTGAAAATTTAATATTTTTTAAGAAATATTACTAAAAAGTAATAAAGGTAATCTAATTTTATTTTTGCTAATTATGACACTAATTATATCAGTGTATCAAGAAGCTAAACATTCAAATTTATTCCTCATCAAAAACTCGGTGGAAATCTAAGTGAGCATAAAATAACCTTATTAAGAATTTCACTTCTTAATGCGAATTATTTCCCTAACTTAGTTTGCTCAGAGACATATTTTCCAGTCACTTATTTTTGCCCAATATCGTGTCTTTGCTCGAGTTGGGAAACATCGAGAGAGTTCGTCTTCCACAAATCTAGATTAAAATTGTAATTGCTTTTATGATTGGCCTTGGCGCACCCCTTTAGCCATTCAAGTTATCATTATTTCGATCGCTTATGTGTAAATTTTCTTTCGAGGACTATGTACAAACATAATTTCGTATTCAAGTAGACAAACTACGCCGTATTTTAATTATCTCACATCCGAATTACCGCCCCCTCCCTCCTACACCTGCTGCAAGCATTGTATCATCACTCGTGGGAAGAATTTTTCGAAATTTATCGAGCAGCTCGTGCCTGGTCGATATTTGACAAGTCAGGCGTTTGGTCAATGAAATTAATAAGGGAAGTTTGAGAATGTTATTAAGAAAATGTCATTATGTGGAGAAAACAATCATCTTGGCTTGTCGAAATGCCTTATTGCATTATCCGCCCAGTCATTCCACGGATATTCCGTATATTCCGTGTGACTGGAAATTAGATAATCGTAACTGTGTTAGATACATTTGTGCGATAAATTGTTTGTGCTAAGGCGAGCATTGTAGATGTATTATAACCATATTATTATCATTATGTCAAGAGTCAAGGGTTATTTTTTGAATGGTTCAGAAAAAAATGACCTTAATTCAATAATTTAAATCAAATATTCCCTTTAGCAGAAGCAAGAAATTTTTATTAAATAAAAGTATGTATCATATAAATATTATTTGAAATACATAATAATAATTCTTTTTTATCTTCTATCTATATGTATCTGCGATAATCTGCATCTTTTTTCACATTAAATAACACATATATTGAAATCAGCATTATAATTTGTAATTATTTTGTGTTTACTGCAAGCTATTTATATGAATTTGTATAAAAATATAATTTGAAATGATTCATTTAATAAAATTAAAAGAATCAATTATTTTTCAATGAAACGTTAGGTAACATATTTTTATATGTAATACCCAAGTGCCCGCCGTTGGAAAAAAATATTTATATATATAATAAAGATATAAATAAATTTAGATATAATATATTTCTTTATCATATATGTAACTTTTATAAATTCATTATAGTATCATAAAAAACAAAATATTTCTACTGTGGTTTATCTACTTTTAGAATTGAAGTATTAGTGGTAGTTTTTGATTATTACTTTTACTATATTAGTTTAAATGTTTGTAGAGTATTGCTTTTTGTTGATCATGTAAAACTGCTTTTTGTCATTCCTTGAGCGCTTCTCATGTGTATATGAAATACAAAATTCGATGACAGTTCACTCAACTGTCATTTCAAATTTGAAAACTGTAATTTGTCTACTATTCTTTGTGAGATAATTTCAATTATAATTCCTCTTACTGGTAATGTTCTTAAGTTTAATGAATCCGAAATAAGTATATGTGCTAATTTCAAAACATAATGTAATAATATTTCCATATTCAATAGTTTAACTGATGAAAATAATGCTTTTTCTTCATTTGCGTTAGGTTTCCAAATAATTATTGGAATTTAACCTGAAATGCTAAAATCCATCAAAAACTTATAAACTATGATCAAAAAGAGACATAATAAGAAGTAATGTACCTGTAAAAGCAGCCCTGTAAAAGTAATGTGTATGGTAAAGTAAATATGTGTTAAGGTATCTCTTTTTAAACATGCATAAAAATATATTTAGATTGATGTTAAACACAGGACTTAAAAACGCGGTCTTTAAACTGTTCTATGTGGTATCTTTCATTATTCAAATATAGTTTAAATTGTTAACATTCTTTTAAATCAAGCGTACCACGTCAAAAGACTGTTGATTTTTATGATAAACCTAAATTTTAATTTTTACAATACTGCTGAAAAGTTTAGCAATATAAATCTTGAAATTAACGAAATATTTGTGTTTTATTCAATGGGGCAAATACTTTTAGCCACAAAAATAGTTCATTGTTAAGCACATGTACTATTTGTGATGCATAACTCGGCAGAAAGCGTTCTTCTGACGCCGGCATTTGAATTCATTTGTGGTGACTGGTCTATCCCAGTTACATTAAAAATTAGCAATAGTTTTAAAAATAAAAGTATCTCTTTTTAAATAGTTATTACATTTAACCATAAAACATTTCCAAATGTAAGAAAACATTTTTATGCTTAAGAAGGTTAAACAATCATAAATTATAAAATTAGAATTACGCTCTTGCATTAAATATTCTGATTCGACACACAGTTCTGGCAAACATGGGAAAAAAGATTTTTGCAAATGAAACTGTCGCATTTTGTGCTAAAAATTGAAGTTTTATGATCTTTGAATCTTGCTTACGTATAATCTGATTTTGGTCTTTTTCTTGGACAGTGATACTTTTCTTTTGTTCTCTTGAATTGACTTCACTGACTGTTTGGTTCTCTAGAATGCATTTGATAGTTCATCTTCATAAATTTCACTCATCATTCTGTAAGAAATATTGAATATGTACGAAATTTTTTTTTGCTTACATTGCTTTATTCATTGTTGACAAAAGAACATTTTATTGGTTTCTTTGACGTTGAATGTGCAATAAAAGCAACCAATGATTATCTGTTGGATTTTTTTAAGCTGTAGAATATGAAACTGTAGATATTTTATTTATTATATCTACCTGCTTTTGTTGTACTAAACTAAATAATTTCTATGTTTTTCCTCATCAATTTCATTAAAGACCAAATTTTAAAATGATTTTTTTCATTTTTTTTTGATTGGGTATTTTTATTTCAAACTCACAATTTTGCTTACAAATATTTTTTTTTCTAATTCAGTTTCTTCATTTTATTCCTCGTTTTGCTCAAATTCCAATCACTATCATGAGAATAGTATATTTTTTCATTAGATTTTTTCTCAATTGTCTGATCAATATTTTCTGCAGAAATTCAATTTCACTCAATAGAATTCCAAAACGTCTCATCTCTTTCTCATAATGTGCTGCAATAGTTTGTACTCCATTGTTTGAAAAACAAAGCAAACAAATGCACAAAAACGCTTTGAAATACAAAACTGAGCTATTTTTGGAAGAAAGTTTGAAGCAGTATTGGTCACATGGGGAACAAGGCCACCCTGATAGTACAGAAATTCCAAGAATCAGTTGTTTTAAGCGAAGGGAAAAATATCAATGTCATTTTTAGGGGAGTTTTAGACAGGAGAATGCTAAAATTACAGATAAAAAAAATCCTTGAGTTCGATAAAATATCAAATCTAATCATTGATTACAAATAGATGATTTTCCTAGGCTTAGTGATTTTTGAAGAATAGAGTGAATCTTTGCTCCATAGATTCTTCAACAAATTAAGAGTTATTACTACTCTAAAATGCTAACAAATTATTCTCGAATTTTTTTATTTTTTAAATATTTTATAAAGTTAATAAATATTTTAATGCTAATTTATTGAATAAAAAGTGATGTGAATAAGTATAAAAAAATTATAAGAACATGAATATTGTATAGTTAAAATTACAAATTAAAATGTTTTATTTTAGAATATTTGATACATTTATTTCATTTATTGGATATATAAAATAAATATAGTTACATTAAATTAAATTTTTATACTTTTAACTATTCAGCTGAGGAAACTTATATGAAATATGATTTCAAAAATAGTTTTATAGTAAACAATTAATTTAATCAGAAATCTGGAAATTATCCTAGCAAGTGTATTTTATAATTTATATGGAATTAAATATTTTATTCATATTAAAAACATGCATAAAATACTTAAATAAATTGATAAAATATTTGAAATATGCATTAAAAATTTGTAAAAAAAACATTATTCAGAAAATTAGCATAAATTTAAATTGAATGTTGAAATTTTTTGATCTATATAGTACTTGGGCCAGTTATTAAACTGGCAGCATTTTTCCTATTTAAACATCTATCAAGAGCGAGTCTTTTGGTATGTCTCATAATTTTATATTATTGAACACTTAATTTGTTGTTTTTAAATTTATGTACTATTGTATGATAGAAAGTTTGTTATTTTGATAATTTGAATTTCACTTGACTAAATATTTTATTTGTCTCGAGGGAATTCATTACATCAAAATTCCATTTAAATAAACGAAAGATAAGTAAATGCAAAATGAAATAAATTTTTATGGAATAATGGGGTAAATTTTATACACTAATACAATTACATTAAAGTGTCTACAAATATACAAATTTAAAATTAATCTATAAAATTCTGTATCATTAAAAATTTAGAAAACGTTAAAAATTTATATTAATTTAATTTTTGCTTAACAGCATGAAAAGGAATTGAAATTCGCATCGTATTTCTGCTTTTTTAAATACTTTGTTTAGTTCATTTCTTGTATATTACAGCTATGGAAATTCTTTAATATTTGTAATCATACCGCTCATAACAATAAAAAATAGGTAGAAGGTAATAATAAATAATACAAAATGTATATATTTCTAATTCTATTTATTCTATAATGAAAATAACACAATAAACATCTCAAATTAATTCCTTTTTTAAGGCTTTGTATATCTGTTAAATCTTGTTTTTTTATTTTTGTCAAAAAGAAACAATCACTTATTTGCTTTCAAATAATATTTTTATTTTCTTTATTTGTTTGCAATTAATATTCATATTAAGCTGTTTAAATGCATAAAATAGAATACCTAATTTAAGGAAAATTTGATTTTTATTATTTTACAATTTAAATACTTAAGCATAATCGTTTATGAAATGTTTTTGTAATAAGCAAGATTTAATAAATTTCAATCTTAATATTCAGTAACAGTTTTTGCTTATCATGATCGAATTTGTGGCAAATTGTATAAATAATCATATATTTTATTTAAAATTTATATTCTGCATACTTATTAATCTAAAATAATTTTTCATACTAGGTCGGTTTTTGGATATTTCCATAATACTGAATAATTTGTTTTATTTGTTAATATAAAGTTAGATAAATAAAATAAGCATAATAAATAAATACTATTAATCATAGTCAAATGGATAAATTTATTGTTATTTAGACTTAAATCTTCTGTGAAATAAAAGAAAGCAGTTGAGCCAACGTTAATAATAAGTATTGAACTTGCCCTTTAAAAAAGTAATACCTGAAAATTAATTTTCAGCAGTAATAAAAACTAAGCTATTGAATTAAATTCTTTATCATGCAGGAAAAATAGATCATATTATTTTAGATTATAAAAACAGTATAAAATATTTACAAAAATAAACAAAAATGATTCTCAATTTTGTTGCATGAAAAAATTACTCTACAAAAAACAAGCTTTCTTATATATATAAATATAATCTACACTATACTATATTTTAAAATTACTTTTGAATAAAGTTATTGTTATTTTTTAATATCTTAATTTAACTTCAAAAATTGAATTTTATATTTAAATTTCTGTTTTTGAAAAGACGATTCAAATAATATCACACATATTTTCTTGGATAAAATATAAAATTTCTTGACATAATTTTCGACAATATAATTACTTATTACCTAGACAAATATTTGTGCTTAAAATTAAAAAAAGCAGTTAAAATTGGGTTTTCAGTTACGTAGAGAACTAGTTGGCGAAGAAATATATTTGAAACTTGGCACGTTTGTAATCTTGGCGAAAATGAAAGATTCTGACTGGAATCAATAATTACTTTTGGTAAAATTTTTCCTTGCAATCATGAAACAAAATCCTACAAGTGAAGAATGTTTTCCACAAATATTGATAATATATATCTAAGAAAATATTTAAAATTTTTTTCATCTGTGTGTGTAGTGTGAGAATCTTTCATTAGAAGGATATTATATTTTCTTTTAATGAATATAGTTCTTGGTAAAAGAATATTGTATTAAACAAATGTAAGTCAAGATAATTTAAATTATTACCATTTTTAGATTTAAAATTATTATAAAATTAAATTATTAAGTATTGTATATTAATCTTAACTCTTGCCATTTTTCTTTTTTCATTTAAATTCAATGTGTTTGCTTTTAGTGTTGTTTTATTTTAAATTAAAAAATATTCTCCAACTAAACTATGCATTTTAATTTTAATAAATCTTATTCATATGATTTCAAAAATGTAACAGATATTTTCCAGTGAAGTATAATATGTTGTTTACATTCAGAGCAATTTTATATTTGATTCTTTCTGAAATATCTTTAATGTACATTAAGGGATTTCAATAAAAAGTGAAGCGTCCAAAAATATATTAAGCAACACATGTTTTAAGATTTGTTATTCAAATTATTTATTTCTTTTAAACATTTGAGTAATCTAATAGATTTTAAATAAAGACATCACGTATATTGTTATTCAAATATATTCATATTTAAATTATATTAAGGATGAAAGAATTAAATTTTAAAATGTAATTATTTTTCTATTTGTATAAAGCGATGGATAATTAATAAAATGATGTGTCTTTGTAAACTAAATGTTGTTGATTCTAAAATGAAAGAAATATTTCATAAGTAATTATTTCTAATAATCTAAAAATTATTTGGCATTATTTAATCAAATATCTTATATGTATTTAGTGGCATAATTTTATCAAATATCTGATTATTTTGGTATTTTTTTGAGTAAGAATTTTGTAAAAATGCTTATTTAGTAGTTAAAAAACAGTTTTGAAGTAAATTTGGAATGCGCATTATTTAAATTATTAAACACATTAAAATTCCAAATAATAAGTCATTTTTGTGTGGTTAATTTTATGACAACATAATTATTCTACAATAAAGATTTGATAAAATTAAACACACAATTGATAAAATTTTTGAATTGCTTAATTTATTATGAGGTAAACAAAAAAGTAAAGCATCTAAAAAATTATTTTTATTTTGAAGGAATAAACCAAATATTTTTTAAGAAATAAAGCTCTATACATTTATTACTATTATTTACATATTGTGTTCGAATGTAATGAATATAAAATAATTGCATGAACATTATAAACATAAATATAAATTTAATATAATACACACGAAAATTTGAATTAATAAAGGTATGTATCTGAAAAATATTTTAATAATATTTTATTTCTAAAAATTAATTTATATTATTACACTAAATTTCTCATAGATTTAAACATAAATGGATTGTGGTACTCTAAATATTCCAAATATATAAAAAAATTATTTACTATTGACAAAATTTTAGCATTTAAGAAAATATGTGGCTTTTACTCAAAATATCAATATGCATTTTTCATTCAAAACAATACTTTTAAAATTTTAACTTCAGATTTCCATTATTTACTTCCTGTATTTTGATAAATATGCATGTTGTCACATTTTACTCTAAATCCCTATCAAGTCATAGTATTCTTTTTTCCATTTCAGAAAAGTAAACAAAATCTCCCAACTACAGCTTTTTCTTCTAAAGTCTTTCTACACAGGTGTAATGCTATAATGGAAACAAGAAGTCATAAATCCGAGCTCTACATTTCTTTCTAAGCAACCTGTTATATCTTATGTATTCTTAAAAGCATATATTCTCTTCTCCGTTTTTCGGGGAAACATTTTTTAGACTAATCTTGCTTTCGCACAATCCAACTTCTTTATTAGATGTCAAATGCTGCACCTTTCAGCAGTAGTGAAAAAAAAAATTCAGTTCTTTATGTTCTACCCCTATCTTCCTCTCAGAAAGACAGAATCAAAAATTGAATTTCTATGGCCGTCCGTCTCTTTCTATCCGCTTTTCTTCCACGGAACGAGAAAGGTGGTTGTATATGGAAGGGTAGCTACACACATAATTTCGATGCCAAATAGATTTGCGCGAGTCGTATATTTTTTTCCCTCGAAACGCACAAAGACTGGAAAGGGAAAAAAAAGTGTATCTTATCTAAGGAATAACAGGGAACCCAGAAGTGTATTAGGTAAAAGCGAGTTCCGTCGCTGAGGGGAAATGTGAAAAGAAAAACACGAAATTCGAAATAGAAAGGGAAGTTTGAGGGAGGGAAGAGATAAATAGAGACTTTGGCGACAGGTCCAATTGGATCAACATGTTCTAATATGCTTTTGAGAAATGTCTTTGCCGCGGGTATTCTATCGATTGTATTCTTTCTTATTGAGCGAAAGTTTTCACATTCTTGAAAAATGAACCGAATTGAGAAAATTAAGTTTTATTCGCTATCGTTCTCATCTTTGGTTATTGTTCTGCATTCATCATAAAGGGACTTAGTAACATATCTTTAAGTATATTTTACTAAATTCCTTTAATTAATTGGTATCAATATGAAAAATATGAACTTTAAAAAAAAGTATTATAGATACATTTTTAGCAACTTTTTCTGAATATTTGATGACAAAAAAATATAAATATTCGTATTTTAAAACATACTAAAATATTTTTAAGATTACGTTAATAAACTACTTAAGTTTTAAGTAGTTTGCTAACATAGTTTTAAAAACATTTCAAATGTATTAAGCTCAGACAGTTTGTATGTATTCTTCTTCCCTTATCTTATTCATTTGTATAGAGTGAAAATAAATACGCAATTTACGCTTTATTTATAAAAGTTTAAATACTTTTATAATTTGCTCTAAATTATTACCATCATTTTACAACACATGAATTAAAATTGAGCCTTTTCTAAATATTTTCGTAAATAAAAGTATACATAACATATATAGTAAAATACTCGATGTTTGGGCTATTTTGATGCGTCTCTGAATGCCCATTTGTGCCAAATGAAGCCATTAAACCCAGAGTCCTTAAGTAAAAATTTTTAAAGCCTATAAACTTTTCAAAACAATACTCTCTTTTGAATCACATAGAAGCCGCTGCTTCTTGATTTCTAGCAGTATGCCTCATTCTATCAAGATATTCTATCATAATCAAAAAATTCTTTTTTGATTTTTTTATTTAGATAATTAATTTACAACCACTCTGCCTCGGCACTTTTGTGTGTCTTAAAATGTGACACCAAATGCTTTTTTTTATCACAACTAAAATAATAAACGTTTTTTTGTAATACATATTATTTAATTACATTTAAATTAATAATTATAAACTAGTTTAAGCAGTGTATTATTGGTTAATAAGCAACTCTTAAACTTATATTTTCCTTCGTGTTCCGTCAAGTTTTGAAATCATTAAAAAGTGTGGTGTGAAAATAAAAGGTTGGGAATCACTAAGTTCTATCATTAAATATGTTATGAACACTAAATATACTTAGTCAAAAAAATTTGTATTTGATTTGGAAAGAAAATTGTTTCAATGTAGCACAATTTTCTTTTTTGTTTCATCTTAGATTATCTAATGTGAATATAATAAACTAATATTGAAGCAAAATAATTCCATCACTAGTTTAAAAAGTAAAGTGTGGTACAACGTGACCGAATAATTTACAAATGCGAATACAAACTGCTGGAAACATCCATTACTAACAGTTTTCAAATTCGATGAACAATCTTATTTTATTTCCAAAAACATTTTCTCATAGCAGATCTATCAAACTGAACTAAAGTCTTTTATCCTATTTTATAAAGTAAAACACATGATTTCTCTTCAAAATGCAAACTTAAAGGAAAAAAAAAACCCAAAGGTTTTCCATTTATTCACACAGCGTCTTTGGAGAATTTACTAATGAACAAAGCAAGATAAATGTATTATTGATATATATATATAGTTGTAGAATGTTATAGGCATTTTTAGTTACAGCTATATTTATTGCAATTTCTTAAGTTAACCAATCTAGGAATTTATGTGTTTATTGTAAAATCTTATATGACATTTGCGTTCCACAAAAATCATTTCGGATATCCATTTCCCCTCTTTTCATCAACTTATTAACAAGCTGTACCTAAATTTAATTTAGTTTATCAAGCAGAAATAAATTGAAGCAAAATTTCATCAATATGCAGCAGTAAAGTCACAAACTTTTATTATATTATAGTTTTGTAAGTTTTTTATCCATTTAGTTTATATATTCAAAACAAATATTCTTCATTATGTGCAAAACCTTCAGAGTTATCAAAGCAATTAATCAAAATTTTATATCATCTCAAAGGATAGGACCAAAATTAAACTATATTATTTATGTTAATTAAGGTAGTAATTAGAAAGCTAATTCAAAATTCAAAGAAATTAAAATTGGAATTGTAATTATTAAAAATTTTAATTAAGATTTATATTTCAAAGTAATTTAAGGAAATAGAATTTTAATTTATCTTTATTGTGAATTATTCTAATAAAAATATAAGCTTATACAAGCTCAGAACTTTGTCAAGTATTTTAAATTAAATATCAATTTTTATCGATCTTAATATATTTCTTGCCTGATGTGAAATTTTCAAATTGATATTAAATTTTTAACGCATCCTGAGTTTCAATTCTTAATAGAAGAAAGTACAAAAACTGAAAATTAAACTTTTCTATATGTAAATTTATGTTTTAAGTATAGTTTGTTTAAATTACCTAAAAATAAATACTAGGAAAATTTTTATGTAATTAAATGAAATAAAGTGACATTAAGTATAATTTTTTCTTGAATATTTCTCTCAGCCAAAAAAATCCGAATCTAATTAATAGTATAATCTACTAGCTTCCATTCTAAAAATCAATTAAATATGATACCATAAATGCATTATGCTAAAAAAATATTTGTTTACAGTTCCCTTGATTTTTTTTTTTTTGAAAAATTTAAATAATTTATTCAATATAGAGAATGATAAAGAATAATAAATTACATTTCAAAAAAAATAAAATCACAAAAGTTTATTGTAATTGATCATTTTTAAATTTTAAATTCACTGTTATCAATATTCTGTTCGTAAAAATTATATTTATTTTTTAAATAATTAATAGATACTTTAATATTTCTGAAAACAATTAAAAACAAAGTTTCTTACTTTAGTAGATTTTTATGAAAGTAACTTAAGTATGTATACTGAAGAGTTTATAATTTTAATCTAAAATGTTGTTTTACAATATATTCATCTGAAGTATTTGCTCAACAAAAAGTATTTTTGAAAGAATAGTATTTGTTCAGAAAACAATCAGAGAATAATATAATTGGTACGTGAAATTTAATAATTATATTATGTTGCTGTAATCCAATATATGTGTTAAATTTATTTATTACAATGTTACATACATAATTTAAAAAATCAAACAATTTTAAATTTCATATTAATAATTAATCATATAAATAATGTTAGTCATAGTGGATAAAACGTATTATAAAAGATTTAAATTATAATCAATAATTATGATGTATTATTTTGTAAAATTAATGCTTGATATTTTATTTTAAGATTTAATTTTCAAATGCTAGTTTATCATTGAAATATATACATGCTTTCCTAGTCTCCTTATTCATGATAATCCCCAGGCACACATTTACAAATTATTTGAGTTTATGAAAATATTTGATTCAAAGCAACAATTCTTTAGATTATAAAATTTCTTCCATTAAGAAAATGAGCTTATATTTCTAAGGAAAAAGTAATATCATTTCCATTTTTTTGAAACAATGACGGACAATAGCATTACTTATTTTTTCTAAGCTTTATAAGTTATAAGAAATCTCTTGGTACTAATTATAATGAAATACTGTGGGGGAGATTTAATATGGACTATATTTCAAATCTATAGCCATACGTATGTCATGGGAAATTTTTCAGTTTATTTTAATGAGAAAGGGAGAAAGTAAGAAAATTACTCTAGTTCCTTATTTTTCTTCAGTTATTCCTTTTTTTTCATTTTCAAGAGTTGAAAATTCACTCTGTTTATTTAAAAAAATAAAGAAGCTACTTTCTGTATACAGAATAAAAAAATTCGATGTTTATCAAAAAATTTCAGATGTGGTTAGTTTAGTTTTTTCAGCTCGTTAAAGGATGATGTTTCCCATTCTTTACTACTGATTTTTATTTTTATTTTTGATCTTGTAATAAAACCGATATCATTTTTGCTTATTATAAGTAAGTGACATTAATTACAAAATCGATGAAAGTTGGGGTTAGAGTGTTGCAAATTCCTGCTGAAAACCCTTTGTCTTTAAATAATAGAATTCCGAAGTAATCAGGATACTGAACATTCACTTAAATACATTAAAAATTGCAAATATTCACCTAGATATATATTTCTCCTTTTATTTGGTATTAGTTACTATTAAAAATAATAAATATTAATAATATTCATTGATATATTGATTATTAATTATGCTTGAATCACTTATAATTGGAAAAATTAATAAAACTACCATAGATATTCAAATGAAATATGCATGAATATTATTAAATTGTGTTTGGTGAAAAATATTTACCATGATTGGCTGGAATTTTGTATAATTTTTAAAGGATAGATTTATTTTCCTAATATTGAAACTAAAGCCTAAAGACTAAAACCCAAGATAATTATTAATTGAATATTTTTAAAACTTACAAAACTTTATTTATATTCAAATAGATTTAGCATATTGTTTAATAAAAATAAAAAAATATTAATAAACTTAAGAATTTTGATTTAAAAACACACTTGGAATTTTTCCTGTAACTTGAATGTGCTTTGAAAATACAGTTTCTCAGATATCATGATAGAAAAGAATTGATTGGATTCCTTAATTTTGTATTAGAAATAATTTTTTATGGTATTTTAAAGTTTTCCTAGATAAAAATATTCAGTAAAGCGCAATGTGATTATTAATAATTTATCTTGTATTATATAATATATCACATTACACTTACAAATATAAAATATTTTTTAAATTAACTTTTCATGAATGTTATCAAATTGCAAGAGTTTTAAAATGTTTGTAAAGTAATAAAAATATTTTTGTTTTTTTACACGGTTGATATTTTAGATTTATTTCAGAAAATGTTAACTTTCATACAAGATATCCATTTTTATGCTAACATACATTTACATCAAAATTAATTAATTTTTTTGATAGTCTTAAATTGAGCAAAGTAACTAATAAAATGTTTTGTGATAAGATTTCGCACTTAAATGTAATTTGAATTTCAGTTCTTTTAATGAGTTATTTAAGAAATTTTAAAATGCAATTTTTTTCGAAAACATTTCCTTAAAATTATGAACACATTTTAGTTTGGAAAAGTCAAGATATCATAGTTTTAAATTCACTGAATATTTACTTGGCTGTTTAAATGTAATTTGAATTGGAAATTAACCTACTTTTAAGTTGCTAAGAATTTAAATTGCTTAATTATAAATTACATCCTACTTTAAAAAAAGTTATAATTATTTAAATGAATGAGATATATTTGTATAATGCAAACATTGTTCATTAAACAAAAAGAGCATGACTAATATTTAGTACTGAATTATAAAAACTCAAAACAAATTAAAGTAATGTGCCTAGTTAAAGCTTCCTTAATTCCAAAATAATGAAGAATTTAAGCAATGTCTTAGAAATATTAATTAAAATGTCGACTATTTTGAATAAGGCTAAGCGTTAAATATTACAAATTTAACAAGTTCTTTTCAAATTTGTGTGTCTATTGCCAGAAGTAGAGTCAGTCATTTACAGCCAAGAGATATATTTTAAAGAAATAAGCAAGGCTATAAAAAGCAATAAACTTTTTTACAAATTTTATTTTTCTCTTAATCTAATTCCTTAAAAGTGCTCGATACAACAATTCTTGTTAAAATCAATAAATATGAGTGGTTCTTTACAGTAAAATATAATTTATTATTTAATATATATTATATACTTTTAAAAACAAAAAATTTAAAATTACTATCGATAACTTGTGTGTATTTATTTTATAAACTTCACTGACGGTATTTTATTTTGTCTATTAAATTCAACTATTCTGTAAATTTTTTATTTTTACTTTAAAAAATAAATTAGGACGTCATATTTTATTGTCTATACAAAAATATGGGATTTTTGGAATTCTAAGATATAAAGTGATTTACTTTAAAAACCAAACTTTTGTTTTACATAACAAAATCTAATTTAATGAATTATGCATAATTAATATAATTTACCTTAGCGAATTGCATATATTCATGACATGCCGTAACGCAAATTATACAATGTAAGATACGTCAAAATCGGGTCTAAATAAATTCTTCATGCAGATAAAAATCTAACGATATTTTTAAATATTGTATTTTTGTTTGAAAAGTCAATAAAACATAACATGTTAAACAATTAAAATAGTTAAAATCTTTCAAATTTATGATTTTAATGAATATCATAAAATTTATTTCATCATGCAAATATTAAACTTATGCATTTGTTTCTTGTATTTGATGACTAATTACTGAACAATACTTTCTGTGTTATAACATACTATGAAATTCTTAAATGTTAAACGAGTATAATATATCTATGCATCAAATCATAAACTATAGATAAACAAAGAATTCGTGTGTAATATAAATAAAAAAAATGTGGAAGACTATTCTATGAAAAGTTTGAAAACAGTCTAGCTATGGATATTATAATAACAAATAGAAATATTAATAACAATCATTCATAAAATTATATTTTGATTGAGGAAACTATAACTAAAATAAAAGGCTTCCCATCTTAAAATATCACGAAAGAATAATTTTTATAAAAGTTCAAATGGCATTCATCTAGTGTTTAATCTTTCAAAAGGAAAGTCTTGATGTTAGAACATTATTTGAATTATTAAAAGCTGCATTCAAAATACGATAAATCACCATTAAGATTTTGCTTCCATAAAATATCAACCCAAGTTTGAAGATTATAATGTTCGATCAACGGAAATGCTTTGTAAAAATTTAGGCCAAAAAATATTTCCCCAATGAGGGTAAAAATATTTGTGAGTATTCAAATCTGGTACTTAAAATTTCCTATCTATTTTTCTATTCAGACATCATAGAAAAAAAGAAAAATGGCGTTGATATTACGTAAATAGTTAATGTCAAAAAAATTTTAAAAATTAATCTTAATTTGCTGTCTATTTTAACTGGATTTTATAAGACATTTAAAAAAGAACTAAAATTTTAAAATATGTGGGAAAAAGATTTATTATTGTTCTAAAATGAGGATTATGATTAAAAAGCACATGGCGGAAAATGATAAATACTAGATTCTGTTTCTAAGCAGAATTCCATGATTGTGATTCCTTTCTATAAATATTCATAATATAATTTAAGATATCTTCTACTTTTTTGATAGATTTACTGTTAGAGATAAAAATTATCATTGAACTCCTCAACTATTTTTAAAAATATTGGATTAAAAAATATATAAAATACACCAAGATATAATTATTTTAATTTATCAGCTCTTCACCAATATAGATGCAATTTAAAATATGAAATAGGATATTACGATATGTGAAAGTACTTTTACTAATAAAATTAATAGATAACGTAAAGAACCCGGAAAAATATAAATTCAATCAATTTCCCAAGAATCGTATCGTAAAGACAATGCCATAAAAGACTGTGAGTAATAGTTAGACATGGACATATTCAGTATTAAAAAGATTTTTAAATTTCCCCTCCTTATTACATTGTTATTATCCCCACCCCATTTTTTTGTAGGAAACCAGTTTAAAATGTAGTCCATGTCCCAATTAAGTCCAATGAGTCTTCATGTGCAATAAAGAGGCCATAAAAATACCTAGTAAACCATTTCAAGTTATAGATGAAGAATAATTTTACATGCATTTTTATAAATAATCTGTATTTTATTTATTTTATTAAATGAACCTTGTCTACTCACAGCACAATTTCATATTAAATATTAAGTGGTTTTATGGGTGACTGCTTTTAAATTTCCATTGTCTGTTTAGAAAGTTTTCCAGCTTAAACTTCTGAATATCACTCAATTTTCTATCTATGATCTTGCTTTTGATTGAAAACGACACAATTGAAGTGTTTCTTATGTTTGTTGACATAAGGAGCTGCTATTTGACTAATAAAGAAACTTTATTGATATAAAATAACTGGTATAATTGCGTTAATAAAAGTCAATAGTTACAACTCCTAACCAAAAGTAAAAATTTTTGTTGATAAAATAAAATTAAAATTTTAAAATGAGCCCTACTAAAATTTTCAATCATATGATTGTATTTCAAATCGGTTAATTATTAGTAAAGATGGACACACATTTTATTATTTGCTTATTTTCAGAATTAGGACAAATAGCATAATAGAAAACGGAAAATTATGGAGTTTTACAGAAATAATAACAACTAAATTATATGATGAATAAATACAATTTTACAAAGTCAATATTTCGCAATAAATTCTCCTTTACTAATAATGTTTCTTATGCATTATTAGCATTAGAAAAACTCATTGTGAAATATTGTAATGATAATTGTGTATTATTAATAAACAATATTATTCAGTGCCAGTCAGTTAATACTGTAAAGTGGGTTTCATGAAGTTTCCTTTTGAAATTCACTTTACAGGTTTTTTTATTTTATTAATTAATTAATATTTAATATTTTGGCTCAAATCCTTCTCATTTTGAAGAAGGAAACATAATTTTTGGATATTTTTCATGTGAAATATCACACGAAAGTTATGAAAAAAATAGATCTTAAACATCACACAATTTAAATGTCCTAAAAAATAAGATATTTTAAGAATATTAACTGGACACTATATGTTAATTTAAAATATACAAATGAAGGAATCTAAAACATATGAATGTTTAATTTAATTCTTTCACAATTTAATGTCAAAATATGTCTACATGTCTAGATATCACCAACTATGCTTTTAAGTTTAAATTTTAGTTAAATAATATACATAGTTAATAATAAAATACTTTGTGTTTTGTAATTAATTTATATATTATTCCTGATTAAACAAAAAAGAAATTCAAATATTGATGATACAGAAAAATTTTTAAATTGTATCTGAAAAGAAACAATTTATATTTTTAAAACCATTTACAACATTATAAGTAAAAGGTATCAGTAATTACTCATCTGCTTATAAGTTTTTCATATAACTTCAAGTTCCTTTTTAATTAATTGATAATGTTCACATATATGAAGATTCATGGGTTTTATTAAAATGCATTTGATTATTGTAGTGATTTAATTAATGAAATAAACAACATTCTCCTTTATTTAATAGTTTTGAATTAAGAAAACAGAAGATTATTTAAAAATTTTAATAATTAAATACTAAAGTCAGTTATATGAGTATCTTTGTTATACATTTTTTAAATTTAAGACAAGTTAGCTGCATTCTCAACAAAATATTTATAATGTGTAAAGAATATTATTTTGCGTAATACAGAAAAAAATAAGTAAATGCAACACACAAAATGAAAACAAACAATTTATTATAAAGCATAATCCTACATTTTCTTATGCCAACAACAATTCTTTACTAGCGATCAAACATTTACAAGTTTGAGCACAACTAAAATAATGATTCAATAGTTTAAAAAATTGTTTGATTTCTTTCCAAACTGATTTTTTTTTCAATGCAAATTTACTTTTATTTGGCAGTATCTTAAAAGTAATACTTTCATGATAACAAGATCTATTGATGATTTTTTAATTTACAGATGATTTATGATGAAGATAAAACACTTGTTGTTAAAGGTGTACTTTCAGAAACAACACAATTTAAGATATACTAAATTTATTATGTTTCGTCTAATAAGAATGATATTCTCAGCCTATTTTCATTTTCCTTTTTAAACAGAGAACTTAACAACATCCTCGTCGTTCTTAAGAAGAGACATTGCATTGGCAAATTTTGAGTAACATCTTTTTTTAAGCAGACAGATATTGGAATATTTATCCTATTATTGTATCTTAACAATTATAATAATTTTTAAAATGTTACGATATGAAATAAACTATTCTTTTGAGAGACAAATATAAATTTATTTTTATTTAAAAAGAATTTCTGGGTGTTTTCACGATTTTGAATATATTAATGTAATATCTAAAGAGTAAGATAGAATTTTGAATGTATTAACTTTAAATCAATGAAAATAAAATTCAAAAAAATAAAAATTAAAATTTATGAAATAGAACCTACTGTCTCTGCAATATTTTTTAAAATTAATTATGAAATTAAAATAATTAAAATTTTGAATTTCATTACTTTGGTTGGAAAATATTCTGAATATGTGTCAATAAATGTAAAATCATTAATATTTGAGTTATAAAAAATGTAAATAAATCAATAACTGTATTTTATAATTTGATTTTGATTGCAATCCACATCACTATTCTTTTTACAAAATTGTTTGATACTAATAGTATATGTTAATTAAAATTTTTATATCACAAACAAAATGATTTCATGCCATTTTATTTCCTGATCTTACATTTTTAAAATTTATTGAAAGTATTAGCAGTGGTGGCAATGATAATGCATAATACAAAACTATTTGTTCGACATAGAAACTAATGGTCTGTAGACATTGAATAATATAACAATGATTAACAGAACTTTCCTATTCCCTTCCTTGTCTCAAACATACTAAAATTCCGTTACAGTTTGGCACAAAAATAATTAAAATATTAAAGCATTACATTATATCAAAACTTCTGTTGCTATTAATCTAATCATTCTATGGACTTTTGTGCACATCTTAAGTGTATGGTATTTTAATCTTTCATTTAATGCTTAAGTTTATATCGTCAAAACTTTTGGCACTTTTAGGAAGTCTCTTTTGCACAGGTAATAAATTAGATGTTAAGAAATTAATTAAAATTAACCTGCAAGTATTTTTGTGAGTAAAATAGTTCCAAATTTCAATCGCATTGGAGAGCTACTTGTCTCGTTTACTCAGATTATTTCTTTGTCATGTTAATTTTTTATTCAAATGCTCAAGGAGATTTAAGTTTCCATCTGTTTAACATATGTGTTTCCTAAGTCTTAACTACATCTAGTTTAGGCTATAAAATGATATATTAAAATTGTATAACTTCATTGTATGTTACACTTAAAACACAATGCACCTTCTTATTCAGCTTAAGTAAAAGACCAGCAGAAAAATTGAAGATTTGCTAAGTTAGCGGCATGCACTATTTATAAAACAACGCGGAAAGTTCTTATACATTGAATTATGAATTAATTAACGCAAATGGCTCTATTTACCATAACAAATAGCTGCATTTTTTTAAAGATTCTATCAATCGTTTCCAAGTGTGTAATTGTCAAGATATATTAGAGTGTTTCTCTTTTTAAAATTAATATAATTTTTATTTAATATATAGCAATGTTATCAGAATAGGAACTTTGTCGGAAATATAATTTTAAAACAATGCATCATTTGTGTTTTTAAAGAGACAATGATGAAAATATATTCAATTTGAATTTAGGCTTACGTTATTAAATTATACCAGTTTTAAAAATTAAATTACTTTGTAAATTTTATAAAGCATTTTATTATTGTTATTTATAATAATTATTAAATCTTCAATAAAAATTTAGGAATAACTCAAAATTATAAAATACAAAATTTAACTGTTTTATGATATACAAAGTTATTTCTTTAGACATTAGCTTTTTTTAAATTTTTATTTGAGTTGAAATTAAATCAATTGAATTCTTAAAAATAATTATTATTTAAGAATACAACTGGATTAAAATACTTTAGACGAAACTTTCGAAATAAGTTAGGTCGTTTTATATATATTGGTAAAACTATAGGGTGCCCCCTTGGCAAACATGGTGATTTTCGTTTGACTATAGTTTTTATTGGTGATTTTTGTTAGCACAGAACAATCAATTGCTCTGTTGCAATTAGAATATGATTGAGTTTTGCCCAGCTTGGCGATCAATCGCAAATACAACTTGGCGAGAATCAAAAGGGCACCCTAAAGTATAGTCTAACCATATATATTATGTATGTATGTATATCAGTGTATGTGGAAAATTCATTTAAGAATACATTTAAATGCTTTTTGTGAATCTGAACTTTAAACTGATTTTGAGTTTTTGAAAACAAAAATGTGCTTTTTGAAGGTGATAATTTTTTTTTTACCATACTTTTAAAGCTCGAAACATAGCGAGTATAACATTTAAGAGAAACTTCCGAAAATAAAAGTTTGATTGCTTGTTTAAGTTAATCATTCATTTGCATTTATGAAGCATAAGGCTACTACCTTTTATGTTCACACACCTCAAAAAAGGCAAGCACAAAGCATGATAAAAGTAACACTGCAATACACTTACGCGCGCTAATACACTGCTTGCACATGCACCCACTATACGTCACAGCTAGCAATGGAGACTTAATATAATTGCGCTCAGCTCTCGCGATACAAATAATTATTGTATATGTATGTATATATATATAGTTATATATAAAGCTCACACTCACACATACTTATCATCATGGCTTATGTCATTAACGAGTGTCTATAATTACAAATGTATATCAATCAATAAAATCGGAGATGGAAAGGGAAATAATGCATATCTACAAGCTTAACCATGTGCTTATATTTACAAAACAACACATTCCTCTACCGAATGTGTCTTTATAACAATCTTAATTTCACCATTCATAAATTTAAATCTTCCTAACCTCTCACTATATGATAAGTTACAAGTGTTCATACCATCAAAGATTATACTTTGCATCTATGGGTATTTATATTATTTCTCTAAAAAAATTTTAACTCTACAATTTTTCACTTTTAAATTAAATTTTTTTTTGCTCTCACCAAGGATGAATTATGATAGTTAACTTGAATGCTTTTCACAATATTTGAAAAGTCGTAATTTTTTTCTGCTAAGTATATTTTTATTCATGTTAGTAAATATAGGCGAGATTGGAGTTGGAATGCGATATTTGTATGTCCTTGAATACCCGTCTGTCATCCTTTTAGAGGTTGGCACTCGATCAGATTGGGCAGTCGACCGAGATTGACAGTTCCGTTACTTGTGTTCATATAAAACGAGAGAAGGAAGTTTTCAGCAAATTAATTGTTGAAAACTAATAGCATCATTTTAGGTCACTTAAAACCGAATAATTATCTTCAGTGTTATCGTGTAATGCGTCTCTTCAAGTTGCTTTTCCTTTATGTATTTCGATGATCTTGTCCTGGTCGACGTACTGGAATATGTGAGGAGCATCTAGTAATATTCCTATGGTGCCGGCTGTCGTTACTGCAAAGAAGATATACAGTTGAAGCCGATCTATAACCATGGCAACATACTTCCAGTCTTCACGTATCTGGAAAGAAAAAAAAACAGAATCATTTGAAGATCATCACTAAAACGCAAAAAAAGCAGCTGATCTATATGTAATTAATCTGTAAGAAATGATAGCAGCTGCCGTAACACTTAATATGTTTATATTTCTTTTCTGAAAAGATATACAATTATTGTGAATACAGATACAGATGCATCTTTCCATAAAAAATGATTAATTATAAAGAAAAGTTGACCAAATTTTAGCAAAATTTCAGATTGAAGTATTATTGCAACTTGTATTTGATTATTAGATTTTTAACTCCCCAAATATTTTGTTACATAAACATAAACATGGCTTGAGAAATATTTTTAAATAAATGTTTTGTAACTTCACATAGTGAATAAATATTTGTGATTTCATTTATATTTAGAAAAAGCATAATAGTCTTGATCCTTATTAGTTGACCCGAAATACGTTTACTATATACTTTGAGAATAAATTTATTTCTGACAGAATTATTCGAAAATGTTTTGCTAAGAAAAATGTTTTATATTAAAGAAAGGCATTTCCTATAAGAAAAAGCTGTTTTCTAAATCATACTCATAATATATTTAGTCAAAAATAGCATTATCTAAAGTACATCATGTTGTATTATGCATGCTAAAAAAAGGAAATGGAATTAATCTAAAACTAAATAATATATAAAGTCTTACATTGTGTGTTTGTGTGTACTTGTAATTGTTAAAGAATAAATAATGAATTTGTTTTATTAACGCTTTAAACATTTGTAGTTTGATTCAAACAATTTTTTAATTAAAAACAGTTTAAAATAGTTTACTAAACTGATAATATTAATATGGTACTTTTTAGTTAATATGTTACGTTTTACTTTTTCAATGAGTATTTAGTTTAATAATTATTTTTATAATCTCGTATGGGAATCAAACTACAAATAATTTTGCTATTTTGTTTATCTAAAATTTTTTCTTACTAACAAAAGATTAAATATTAATGTGGTTAAATTAAACAAATATATCTTAATTAATTAAAAAACAGAATTTCGAATACATTAAATAATATTTGTTTGCTATGAAATAGAAAATTGGAAAGAAACCAGAGAAAAGATCAAAAATAAGTTTTTCCTATTTCGTTAATAAAATAATTATTTAATTGTTAATTAATTTTTAACAATTAAATTGATAAATATAGTTTTCTCTAAGAGCAAAGTTACATGGTAATGCTTTGGAATAAACTTAAAATTGTATTAAGTGAACAAAAATCTTGATAATAAATTGCATTTCATAAAATATATTTGATAAATTTTGAATTGTATTTCTTATATATGAAGCATTTCATTCTGTACTGTATTATGACTTAACATCATTTTATCATTAAATTAAAATATATAATTCCTCTTGCAATATGTAATTTAATAAACAATATGTAATGATAGATAGTAAAATAGTCACATATTTCATTTATATATTATTTTGCATTTTACATAGTCACATATTTCATTTATATATTATTTTGCATTAAAAAAGCAAAGGTGAGGAGAGAGGGAAAAAAATTAAAATTATATAAAAAGCATCTTTGAAATAACTTTTATAATGTTTAGTTTAAATATTTTTCTCATCTTGAACATTTAACAGTTTCAGGTGCATTAAATACATCATACAAATACCCTATGGAAGAAAAGTATCTGAAATAGATTTCATATTACTTGATTTCTTAACTAAAATATTATCAACGAAAGTTGGTACTTTCTACACAATTCTAAACGAAAAATAAGAACAGCTTAAAGTTTAAGTAATTTTGATTACATGTGTTCCATGTATTCTATATAAACAGGATGTCGTGAAAATAATGTTGAATGTTTGATAAAAAGTTTTTAAACAAATTGTATCATGTAATTCTGCACAAATATGTCGATATATATGCCACAAGATTATTTTAAATTTTAAGACTAATATAAAAGACACTTCAGCATTACTTTTTCAATAAAAATAATAATGTATTTTACAAGTAATGCTTTAATTAGATTTGCTTTAAAGTGTGTATGGAAATTAGAATAAATTATAATTAGCAATAATAATTAATTACATATTAAACATAAATTATAAGAAAAATGTGCAAGAATTTTAAGTGTTTTTCAACAATTTGAAATTAATTGTATTTACAAAAGATGTTAACACTATTTTTTAATTCAACTTAAAAATCAGGAGTTAATATTTAAAAATTGTGGTTATTTTCCATCATTTAAAAAATTTTAAATTTGTATTCTGACAGAAGAATGTTTTTTTTATTTTTTTATTTCGTGATATTTTTGGCATATTTTTAAGTTATGTTATTTCCCCAAAATCAGCCTTGCCGTTAAGATAACTCAATATTCGAGTAGATAATTTTATTTTAATAACGATATTTATGAACAAATGAAACATTTACTTAAATAATTCCTGCTGTGCTACTGCTTAATTATTTTTACTTATTTCAACAAAGTTGGTTTTATGGGAAATAAATTAGTTAATTTTCTCAGAGTTATTCACAAAGAAAGGTAAATTGTTATTCAGTAATTCTTACTAAAATTAAAAAATTAACAATGCCCGTGATTTGTAATTATGATTCTGTTTAAAATACTATAAACGTATTCTTTTTAAGGACTGTTTCTTATTAGGTTCCACACATTAGTGAAGAATAATAAAACTTCAATGAACACTTTCTAACAATTGATTTCTTACATCATCCGTGATTATATTTACTCTTTCAATTAATTAATTTTTTATGCTAAATTGTAAAATGTATAATATGTTAAAATTCATGACTTTATTTAGTAGTTTAATTATAGGAAGCAAATTACGAATTAAAGTTTAGTTAATTATATTTTTATCTCTTTTTGAATAAAAAAATTTATGTGTAGATTCCTTAAGGAAAAAAACGAAATGCCATATACATGTCTTTGACGTATTTGTTAAATAATTTTCTGAATAAAATGTAAATATTTGCAAATACTATGTAAATTTCATCCGGAAAGCATAAAATATTTTTCTAATATGTCGATAAGTATCCCGTGTTTAGTTAGCTAAGTATTTTTGTTGTTTTCATTTTAATTTTAATATAGTAAAAATAAATCATTTTAACGATTATTTTTAATAACTATAGCACAGAGAAAATGGAAGAGCCTAATTACAAGAAATTGTTTCATTAATTTAATTATGTGTTTCACTGAAATCTACCTTTTTCGAATCCTTGAAAATAATTGTAGAACGGAAAGCGATAAGAAATCAAACATCACTATAAATTTTATTTTTATGATTAAATAGCCTTAGCCTTGATGAAATAATTACATATTCAGAAATGAAAAAAATGTAGTTTATTGATTCTTATATTGTTAAATTGCGATGAAAGACAATGGTGTTCAAAGGTTTTTATTTATTTATTATGTCTTATTAATTGTCTTAGTCAACGATAAACATAAAACTTAATGTACCTTGCATTGATATTTTATTGTTTTAAGTTATTTTATAATTAATGCTTTCTACATTTTATGATAAAATCATATAATTAAGGAGACAGGTAACTAGAGCAATGTATTTAAATTAAATTATCTTTCAGTTTAAAAAATATTCACGTATGTAAATTATTATTTCTAATTAATTTTTCATTGTTTATATTTTCATTCAAACACAATAAGACAAACTAGATTTTACTGTCAGTATACCGTTATTTGTGATCACATATTTTTGATACTTAAGAATTTATTTTCGAAGTTTAGAAAACATTATATATTGAAGTAACATATTAATGTTATAAAGCTCTTGTATAAATTTTAATAAAGATATTTTTTACATGAGAATATTAAAATATGTAATAAATATTATACATTCAGTCAAAGAATATGCGTGAAATTTTTTATTGAATAATTTGCTTAGAAATATAAGAATAAATTTATTTAATGTATTTTCAAAAATATATAATTTCGTAACAAGAAATTATAGAATTTAATAAATTAAAAAATGCTTCTTAAGAAATTATTACTAGAAAATATTATATTAAGGTTGTGAAATATGATATATGATGAATATAATACATGACCCCACTTGAGTGTATACCATTTTATTCACCACCAGCACTATAGTGACTTTGTATAAGATACTATTGAGCTGGTAGTTACAATTTCATATAAAGCATGGTAATGTGTAATTTTACTATGAGCATGAACTCCATTGTTGGTAGTACTATGGGACTTACGACAAGAATACAGTATTTTAGACACAATAGCCTCCATTGCAATTTGATTAAATTACTATAGCCTTAAGAAATTTAACTCTTAACAAATGTGGATGGTAAATATGAGAATTACTATTGCTTTCTATCATTTGAGGTAAAATCATGGATACCCCAGATAGAGTGTTAGTAATTAAAAAAATTCAAATATAAATCTATGATTGTTACATCTCTATTTTATAAAGAAATGAAGTAGTGCTATTGAGGCTTTATATATATAAACCTAATTAACATATAAATATTTTAATTTTTATAAGTATAATTAATTCTCTGTTAAATGCTTAAAAATAAACAGTTAATATTTTATTTGATAAAACTTCTTTCGTCAGAAAAACGATAATTTTCTAATTACATGAAATAAGCTGATTGCAGTAATTAAAAAAAATACTGGACTCAAATTAAAAAAAAGTAAAAACAATCTTTAAACATATAAAATAAATGTATAAACACATAAAAATAAACTATTTTGGATATTGAAATGTAATAATTTATAAAAGAAAATCCATTTTTCACTTTTATAAAGTATCTACTTCAGGAAATATTTTTCCATACATATTAATGTATTGTATAGGTTTTGGTTAGAGTAAAATATGGTCACATGAGTCGAGGAATAGATACGAAAAGGAAATACATTCTAGGGTAAAAATCCTTCAGGGAATACAACCCCAATAAGAAATCGGGGGGTAGAGCACCATAGAAGATGAAAGTCGTTTCGATCAGGGAAAGAAGAATGGTTGAAGTCCGAATGCTTAACTGACCGATAGCAACTCGGACTCCTCTTCTCTTTCTTTCCTCTGAGGTGTTCTCTGTTTTCCTATATATACGTAGAAAGATTCTTTATCCTTCCCTTCCGGGGTCTTATATATGCGAGGGAGATCCAATTTTCCTCCAGAGTATTTCTTAGTTTATTGAGAAGGAAGAAAGAAAAAGTCGAGATCTGCTGAGCTGAAATTCAAAGTCTTCAATCATGGAATACTTTAAAAGTCGTTTTGGACCATATTGTTCCAGAGGCAGCTTCTCTTTCCTTTGTTTGGAACGCTAGAAACTTCCTATTTGGGCCGATGTCGTTCTGAAAATTGAAAATCGTAACTTGAAACTACTTTACGGTTTGATATTTAGGCGAGATTTCGATTGTGGTGTAAGGTATTTTGAGAATTTAGTCTGGTGCGTTTTTGAAACAATGCATTCCTGGAAATGTTTTAGTTGAAAGAAATTCGTAGCATGTTTCTATTTAAGTTTACAACAATGTTTTTGCATGTTTCGGTTTTATTCTATTTACATATGAAATCTTAAGACCGATATTTTAATCTAGTTTAGTTTAAGATGTATAATTTTTATGCCTCTGAAAATGCATAAACTCTTATTCTGATTACAAAGAATGAATTATTTTTTTATTAAAAAAGAAAAAAAACAGAATTTAATCTTTGTAAATTTAATGATAACTTATAAAAATTAAAATAAAAAGAATCATTCAATTAAAACTATTTCCCTAGATTTTAACGATAGTTAAAATTTTTTATTATATTGGGGAGTTGATAATTTAAAACAGGTTTTCATGATATTTATTAGAAATTCAGGGGCAATAATTTAATTTTAGTGCTTCAATTTGAGACATTTTGCTATTTATATTATATCTACATAATTCATTCATATATGTATATAGGATGTTTAGTGGAAAAACAAATCATCTGTATATTTTTAGTTTCTTAAGTGAAAGAAATTTTTTTTAAAGTAAGACAAGCAATTGTTTCCTTTTTGTACCATTTCAAGATTGAAATTTTTGTCTCTAACTTTGGAAATATATATAATTTTAACTAATATTTCAATATGGAATCATTTGCTTCAATACCAGTTAAATTGTTTTACCCATATACAATTACACTTAACATCGTATTAATTTTTTTCAACAATTTTAATTTTTAGCCTTATAACTACAAAACTTAAAAATAATCTTACCTAAAATATTTAAATGAGCAGAACGGGATTAGGAAACATACTTTGTAGGATATTAGAGATAAGTTTACTAAAATTTTATTCTCTTTCTGATTTTTACCTTAAATTTGCAAATACAAATAAAACATTTTATTATTATTATTAGATATATTTTTACGGCTTATTATGACTAAAACTGTTATTAATTATTAAAGTTGTTTAAATTTATTTATTTAAAAAATTATTGATACACTGCTACGAAATCTACTATTAAGATATATCTAATGAATTTATAAATTTCAACAGAATTCAAAATTTATATAAATAAGAATAATTTTGATGTAATACATCCTTAATTTTTTGAATATTTAAAAATATTTTAACCAAAAAAGTATAACAGACTTTATTATTACTTTATTAATAAAGACTTAAAATATATAAAATATAAAAGTGACTATTTTGTTTCCCACAAACAGTACAATATTTGCATACATATTAAGAATAATGTTTCTCAGACTTCACGAAATAAAAAAGTCATCAGACTGAAAGAAGTTTGTAATAGTAACAAACATTTAGATTTCATAACGTAAAAAAAAAAAATTAGAAGGGCAAAAATAGTATGATATCACGAGGAAGAGAGAAAGAAGTTCTGAAATGAAAGATGCTATCGTCCAATACTCTGCATGACTGAAAATCCAATTTAACTTTTTGACTCTGTAATCTGATTGGCATATTAGAAATTCCTAATTAAACTTTACAGTAATCGATAATACTTATTGCTCATAAGTAACTACAACTGAATTTTAATGTTTGTGCTAATAACAGCAGAAGATAAATCTCCATGCACCTTCTTTGAAATCAACAATATAAACAATGGCATATCGTAGAACAATATATTGTTTAGATAATAAAAATATATTTTTATTTACATTTCATTATAAGTTGAGTTTTTAAGTATTTTTCTATCAGATGTAATTCCCTTTAATTCATAGACAAATCGTAAGATATTAGTAAAGGCTAGCATTGCTTTGGACTGACAATAAATTTATTATTTAAAATCAGATATCTTACATCCATATGAAAACTTTTGGTTATAAATGAGTAATTATTTAAATTTCTCATTATTTTTAAATAAAATAAAACAATACTTACTTGAATGTACTCGTCCTCACTTCTTAAATGTTCAGCAATAAACTCGATCGCTTCTGTCGCTCTGAAAGCTTCAGGTGTCAGATACAATGTATCGGCCCCGTCAATGTCTCTGAGTTGGGCATCACCAACCTGTTGCTGTGAAGTACGAGCCGCTGTGCAGTTCGGATGGTGGATATCGGCCATTTCTACGAAGTCCATTTTTCCCCCAGCTCCTTTGACAGTGTGGCAGGTGGCCCCACCTTTCATGTCCGGAGATCCACCGTGATAGTGGTGGTGGGCACCTACTCCAGGCATTTCCATCATCCACCTCAGCCGTGTCTTTTTGGGCCTCTTCATGAAAAGCATGATGGGCAGGTACTTGAGGAAGACCACCCGTATCCAGTTAGGCATCCTATGTGTTCTCGGGCCCCGGAAGTTCCAGTTGAGGATTATCACGGTGACCAGGATGGACACGGTATTCATGAGGAAAGTGAATAGCAGGTACTTGGCAATGAGCGGAAGCACAAGAGAGGTCGGTGGCAATATCTTCGATACCAGCAGCAGAAACACGACCAGTGACAGCAGGATCGATATGCCAAGGGTCACTTTCTCACCGGCTTCAGCCGGAAGGTAGAAGACCAAGATGCAGAGGAAGGAAATGAGCACCGTTGGCAGGATCAGATTGACAGTGTAGAAGAGAGTCTTTCTCCGGATCGTGATGTAAAAGGAAATGTCAGTTTCCGTCGGCTGACCACTCTTGGACTGATTGTGGATATTAAGGAAAGCGGGCACCTCCACTATGTCCCAGGTACCGGATTTCCAGTAATCGGACAAGTCGACCCAGAAGTTATCATTGTAGAGCTTTAAGGACACTTGATCACCGTTGAAAGTCCAGGATCCAAACTTCATAACACATTTTTGCTGATCAAAGGGAAAGTACGTTACATCGATGGTACAAGAGCTCTGATAAATGGCCGGAGGAACCCACATCACTTGACCCTCCGGATAGATAAGGACGTTGGATTTGTAGCGGACTTCATAATTACCATCCGCACTAAACAAAGATAAGAAAAATCTCTTATGTAATATATTTAACTATTTTTCAGCATTTTAAACAAGTAAACAGCTTTCCTTAACTCACATTTTAATACAATATTTTCTATTTTAATAGAATAATATTCACTAAACTACATCTTAAATGAATTTAGTAATTATATATAAGTAACTTGTATATCAGTTATCTTAACGTAGATATTCCAGAAATTTGCCTCCGTCAAAAAAATTCTAAAATCGTAAATAAATATATTGGTTGACATGTGTTAGAAACTTTTAAATTTAGTATAAAACGTATACTAACGAACAATAATGATTTCGATATTTTAAAATATTTAAAACATTATTGTCATAAATATATTTTGTAAATTATTGAAATTTTATTAATTCATAAGTATAATATATGTACAAAAATTGTGTTAAATTTTCAGAATGTATGTAGTAATTGAACAGAAGTTAATTTTTTAAGCAACAAGAAATTCATTTTATGTAAGAAAAATACCAAATATCAACAAAATCATTTATTTTTCATTGTATAAATAAATTATTTTGAAATGCATGAAATTTGCATATCAGTTAGTCACAAAAATTTATTTAATATATAATTGAAAAATTTATTTTTCTATACACTAAGAAATTAATTTAAAACTTATTTAAAAATTATATGAAAACTAATATTATTTAACTTTATTAATATATATACTAAAAATTTATAAATATTTTAAAACATATTTAAGTACATAGATTTAATCATATATTCATGAAAATAACACTTAATATTCACAGAATTTAAATATATTTTATTTATATTCTGTTTTACGTGTAATTTAAAAGACATAATAAACAAATTGTAATTTATTATAACTTTCCAATATTTAAAAAAGAGTGAGAATTAAATGTTGTAATAAGCCATTTAAATTTGGGAATAAACGAAAAATGATAAAATAAATAAGATTAGTGTTATTTTTTTATTTATAAACTAAGCGCTTGTAAAAAAAAGTAAAATAAGAATCCCAAAAACATTTGTAGTACCTTCAAGGGGTTTTTAGATTTCATACGTGATTCTGATGACTTAGCTGGAAAAGACGTCATTTTCATTACCAGAAGATAAGGGCTTCTATATCTGACCCGGTCAAAAATTATTTATGCATTCTAATGGTAGTTGAGACATGTAAAATAAGTCGTTGTTTCCATGTCTTAAATGAAACTAAACCTCTTGGAGTGGTAGACCAAGTCTAAGCGTTTTCTATTCGTTAAAAGTGCTTCTAAATAACAAAGATTCATCTATTTTGGGGCCATGATGATGACACAACCAGGAATCCCCATGCAAGTTGCCATTAAATTTCATCCTGGTTGTTCAAAAATCTAAATTAACTAAAATTGGTTGGCATTGGGTAATATTGTATTGGACTACTCATGATAAATATCACAAAAATTCATTAAAAAAACATGTATTTATACTATTTCTTAAGGCGAGAATAAATATTTTTCTTTTTACTAAAGACTATTAAAATTCTTTAATAATTTTAATTAATTAAAATTTTCTTAATTTTTCCAAAAAGATGATAAATGATATAAATATGAAATAGACTTCCAAGATTAAATAAAGGAATATTATCTTAAAGAAAGTGAATTCTAAAATTTTTCAAATCCAAATTTCTCAGTATCTTTTATAAATAAGAATCAATTTAGGCAATTTCACTACCTCGAAAATTTTGCTTCAAATTTTATTACTTTAGAAAATAATAATCAAAGTAAAACAGCATTTTTTAATCACTTCAAGTTTTCAATTGAAATAGAATTTATCAGTTTAACAAAAGTAGATTACTTAAAACTACGAAATCAATTTTCACAAATTCTGCATAAGTTTAACAGGAAGAAGAGAATTAGTTTGAAGTGAAAACCACGTAAATAAATTAAAGTTATTTGCATAATATCGTGTTTTCTAAAATAAAATAAATAAATGAAAGTTATTTATTTACATTTCTTCACAACAATTTTTGTTTTGAATAACTATTTCATTGCTAAAATATAACAATTTAATACGTTGAAATACACATTGTTCGTTAGTTTCAGAAAATCTAATATAATTCAAAATATTATTTATGAACATCGAAATAAAACTTTTTCGGCTATTATTTTGATAATTCATTTCCCATATGAATTAAAGTTTAATTAAATAAACTATGTTGGGGAATTGGTCAAGAAAACAGCGACAAAAAACAAAAGAAATTGAAGGAAAATATTCTTATGGATATGACAGGTAAATGATAAAAAATAACCTTTTCTCAGCAAATTTGAATATATTAAAATAGTTAATTTAAAAATCCTAAATTATAAACAAAGCAAGACATAATCAACGAATATTCAGAAAAATAAATACGTTTTAATTGGAAATTTAAGATTCTAATTTTGTAGCTTAAAAGAAAACACGACAATCAATGCTTTTACAGTAAATTAAATATGAAACGCATTTGAATCTAAATTTATTTCTAAAAAATTAAAATACATTTAAGAAAAATTAATTAAAAACCATAATTCAATGTATGCAAAAGTTGGATGGAGAATTTATAAAAATGCTTTTAAAAGATTGTAAGCTTATAGCTTTAGGTTTTTTTGCAAATGAAATATTTCCGGAAATAGGAAGCGGGGAAACAAAACAAAATAAAGAAAAATCATTAAATAGATGAATAGAAAAGGATTGTGAAGCACTCATTGTAAACCTGAATTCCTGGATGTTTTAATCTAGGATTTGCGTACGCATGGGAAAAAGAACCGGTTCCTGGGGGAGAGAAAAATCCTGTAGAAAAATCAATAGAGAGCAAAACATACAGCTCTACTTCTGGAAAAGCACTGGATAAGTTATGTACGTTCCATGATAATTCCAGCCTTAGAGAATAAAAGAGAAGTGGGGTGATTACCATTCGCACCCGTTAATGAATGAGTTTGGGGGGTTATGGGGGTTGGGAGTTCCCCTAATGGTAATGGATGAAAAGGGATGAAGAGTAATGGTCATCAAAACGCAGATCGGGCGACGTTTCGTGTTATTAAAGCATTCGATGCTGAGTGAGGCCCCCCGTCCCCCTCAGTTGAGAGTAATATAATGAGGACGGTTCTAGACACTTACACCCCATTCCGCGGGATTATAATAGAAATTCGCTTTTGGTCTCCGGGTGATCTACGGCCAGGACTTGATTTCGCGCAGATTACCGGTCTTGGGGCACGTTGTTATTTCTGTGTATTGTGCAGGAGAGTGGATTTAGGGTTTTGACGCCCAAATCATAATTAGTCCTAGAGCCTTGATTTAAGGGAGATTTAAAATTAGCTAACGATGCCCCATCAGCAATATTTAATCTACATCGAGTTTAATATCGTAATCCTTTTTACGAGTTTTGCCGTGAATAGAAGTGTATCAGAAATTCATTGATTCATATCCTAATACATCCAACTATATATATATATATATACGTTTTAAATGTAAAACATTTTTTTTTAAATTGTCAAAAAATGAATTTTTTCAAGATGAATGATTTAATCTGGTATATTTGAAAAACTCTTAAAAAAAATTGATTAAGCATTCCAAATATTTATATTATAAAATTTGAATCATTTCTATGAAATAATTATTTATTTTTGATTCATTTTATTATTCAGAATTTCGTATTAAATATAAATAAGGGCAAATCATCAGAAAGAGATGAACTAGAACAAAATATCAGAATATATTTTTCCAAGTTCTTAAGTGTAATCATTTTTAATGTGAATTTAAGCAACCTGTGCTTCAAAACTCATTATAAAAGCAAGCAATGATATTGTTTTCCGACAATAGGTATTGCTTTATTTGAAGTATATCTGTTTAGAATATTTGCTGTAATTTATAAAAAAAAGCTTTTTTAAATTAAAAAACAGAAACAAAATTCTGATGGAATTTTCATGACTTTTTGGGATTTTTATTTATTACAATGACTGATGTTGAATAAGATTCCAAACCATTTTATGAAATTTTTATATTTTTATTTGAATTTAAAAAGGATAATATATTTAACATTTAGATTTTCCTTGTTTATATCAAAATAAAATAGAAGTATTTGTAATTTGATTGCAGAAAAAATACTGCATGCACTCACTTGTTAAAAAGAACAATATCAGGCTTCCAAACTTTGTCTGGTGGTAACCTTAATACATTTATTCCTCCATAATCAGCTTCATCCCATCTTAATTGATAATCACTCCATACCTATGTAAAATAATCATATTCAAGATAGACAAAAATAAATTTAAATATGATATTCAAAATTAAATAAAAACTAAAACAATACCTATTAATTGTTTATAATTAACACTAAAAATTTGAGACTATATTTGTTGTCTTGTAATTATTAAATATTTTATTTACTATGTAATTAAAATACATAACTCTTTTTGTAATCAAATCAGTTTTAATTTTTTTCTAGATGTTATTTGTTTAAAACTTTAAGAAAACTATACTTAAATTGCTTTTATGTTTAATAATTAAGATACAGTTAAATTTTAAATAAAATTATTAAAAATTTATACTGTTATCAATTTATGCAATTAAAAAAAAACAAGTTTACTCTTTAGGATAATTCAAAAATAAAACAAAAAACTTTATTTTAAAAGCCTTCTTCATTCCCATAAAATAAAGAATATCTTATGGTTCTGTTATTTAGTTATTATAATGTAGAGCATGATTCTATGAACTTACTGAAGTTACTGTAAAAAATATTAAAAGGATTAAAAAAAATTAAGAAAGGATGAACATTAGGTATATTATGATAATTGAATATTTTTAAATAACTAAATGACTAATTACTATGCATTTTTCTTAATTAAAATTTAAACTTTTAATTTTAAAAAATAATAATAAAGTAAAATTTCTTTATACTATGAAATTTACATATCAATTTTACATATTATGGGTAATGAATTGTGTCATACTCAAGCATAATCTTTGTATGTTTAAGTTTGACACTATAATAAGAATCTCTAAGAAAGAAAAAATCCTACTCTAATATTTCCTGTAATTTAGATGATTCTTATTGCAATCTTGACCAAGGAACCGTAATTCGAACATCGTCTACAGAAAGTGTTTATTTCAAAAACAAATAAATTTCAAAAATGAACAAAATGAAAGCTTAAACTTTTGCACAGATATTTATATTTAGTAGATGAAATGATGTAAATTTAGTAGATACATAGATTTTCGAAATTCCACTTTCATAAAAATCCTAGCTACAATTATTTCTGTACTTCAAAATATATTTTATACATTGAAGTATTTTATTTAAAAATTTAAAAGAAGCTTTAATAAGAATCTTACGTTATGATATCAGAAACTTAATCATTTTAGTTAGATGATCTTAATGCTTAGAAACGTTTTACTTTTTTAAGAATTCTCAATTCAATGTAATGTCTATTAGGAATTAAAAATTTGTTAGAGAATTTTAATTTGGATTAAATTAAATCACTCGCATTATTCGAAACACAATTTCATCAAAGTTTATTGCCAAAATATATTCCAAAACTCTTTACAGGGACCCTCGACACGTTGAGACAACGGCTCGTTTAATATCCGCTCATACTGCAGCCAAAAGGCTCGGAAAGCCATACAATAATTAAAAATGTTTGCTCTCCCTACTCCCTTTGTAATTAGAAGGCCGAAAGCAGAGAACAGATGAAAGACAGTCTTTTACTGCGGTTGGTTTGGAAGATTAAGAGGCAGGAGGAACGCAGAAATGGTGGCTTGGCCAGGAGGCTTAAAGTCAGATTAAAACACCGACTGTATGTGCTCAAAAGGGAATGTTAATTATTTTAAAATGCAACTTGAGGGGAAAAATGAGATTATCGAGGACCGATTGTTTTCATTTGAAGCAAAACATTATTTATTCCCTCAGTTGCACCCCAAGGTGTTCAGCTGGATTTTAATTCTTCAGCAAATTTAGAACGTGACAAATTACTCTAAAGTTGCAGGATTCTCTTTTCTAAATTAAAATGTTCTTTCAGTGTGATGATTAAAAAAGGTTACCTTTTAAGCACAGTTTAATTACTGTTAAGTATATGCATTGTCACAAATTTAATTTCAGTTACATTTCATCCTGTGAGTTCTTGTCGCTTTTTTCTGAACGAAAATGTTACGGATTTTTTCTTTTTATACTAAACTCCCATTTCCTTAATAGAATAATTGTAAATCTAATGAGATTTAATCTTTAAGGTAAAGCTAAATTTACTTTTTGATTCTGAATAAATAATTTTCTTTTGAAAAGCGATTAGAATTACTAAAAGTGAGAAAAATGAATTACATATTACGATTTTCTGCATTTTTTAACATTTGTTTTATTAAACATATGATACTTGAAAAATTTAAAATTCACGAAAATTTTCATTTATATTAAACTTTAGAAAATTGGTGATATGTAAAATATAATTCTAGTGAAGTGTTTCAAATTTATAACTTATAAAGTTTATATGTAATAAAATTCTGTAAATTATAAATAAAAAATGTTGATACAAGTTATATATTGTATAGTTTGAATATCTTTATCTAAAAAAATACATTATTACGTATGTCATTATTCCAACCAGTCTAGTGGTTAGCGTATCTGCCTACAGATGGGTGGGAACTGGGTTCGAATCCTGGATCGGGCATGGATGTACTTTCTCTCTCATTCTTTTCTTTGTCTTTTCTTTGTGTGTGAATGGTTGCCTACCTTGTAAACGGGTACCTATGGCATGCGTGTACTGTGGAAGTCGGACTCCACACCAAATATGGTTCAGTTGGAAAAGTGGAGCAGCGCACCCCATATTGACAGCCTGACTGGCACACGAAAACAACAACCTTAACTTTTAATGATTGATTTTAATTATTCTAAGAAATTTGAATGTAATTCACAAAATTTTAAAGAAGTAAAAAAAAAAATTAAATGTCCTTGTTCAGTGGAAAAAGTGTTTATTGATAAAACACATTCTGATTAATAAAAGATTAATATAAAATTAACACATGCATTCTGACTCTAGTTTAATTTCGGAAAGGACCATAAGAAATTCTTTATACAGAGGGAATTCATAAACATATTTGCTTACAATCTTTAAGGAGCATGCTCTAAAAATAACTTTAAAAAAATATTTTTATAAATAAATTAATATATTTTTATGCATTGCTTTCTATAGGTTCCTAAACAAGAATTAGTTTACCTCAAACATTTTCTGACTTGAAACTGCATTTTAACATATTTTTAAGAAACTTAAATTTTTTGAAAAATTATGCAAAGTCACAAAATAATGTGATAAATAATACAAAATTTTTAAATTAATTGAAAAAAAACAATTTTTATTTTCTATGGAAACGATTACATGAAAATTGTTTGAGTTGTGTGTGACAACCAAATTTAGAGGAATATATATAAATATGGAATAAATACGTTTTTAAATTTTTATTGGCTAAATTAAGCAAAGTGAAGAAATAGATGTTATTTCTAAATTTATATTGTACTAATACATAGATAGAAATTAAAACAATTATATGAAATTTTTTTTTCTAATATGTATTATTCTCTGACACATTGTTATACACAAGTTCACATTTTTTAAGTGAATATCACTGCTCCAATTGGGATTTTTACATCTAAATTTACGAACTTTCTTCGAAACTCTAAATATTATATATCCTATTTTTAGTAAAAATAAATTAGGAAAAAATCACTAAAATGTCTGCAAAAATATTTATTAGGGCAATTGAATCTATTTGACTTTAAAGTAAGGCATTGCATAGTAAAGTATTTTGCAGATTTTGTTTGGTAACAAAAATATTTTGAACATACGATTGACAATAAAATATTGCATATGTATATTCTATATGTATAAAACATGCAAGCATACAGTACAATATGCAAAAACAGATACTCAATTATTGAATTCATTTATAAAAGTTCTTTTGACTGAATATTATCTTTGCTTAAATAAAGGAAATATAAAATGCAATAAGTTTAAATTTGGAAAGTATATTTCAGTACCAAGAAAAAGCATAAAATAAAGAAATATGTCTGCTAATCAATTCTAAATTGTTTTTTAATTACACATGAAATTGTTAATTAAATTTTAAAAAAATTAACAGCATATTTTGTAAAAATTTTAAATTTGTGTAAAGATAATAGATTTCCCATACCAATATAAAAACTACTAGATACAATGTTTTCCTAAATGGTTCCTAGAGATTAAGAAGCCAACAATTTTATCGCCATTAGCGGAGGATAATGTGGCGTCTAGTTGTAAAACTACAGAACCTTATGTTTATGTCAAGCTAAGCGATTATCTTTTAATCGCTTATAAATCGCTAAAGATTACTTTGTACATAAACCTGATTTACGGTAAATAACCTCCTTAAAGTAATCATGCATAAATTTCTAGAATTAAACATTCTTCAATGGCATAAGCTTCCAAGAACAACAGTTTTGATTAAGTTTCGTTCATTCTCTTCTGTCTCATTAAATAAGCATAAGATAAAGTACATTTTTATAAGACTAATTTAGAATTTATTTAGAAACTAATAAATAAAAATGTCTAACGAATTCACATTTGTTCAATTCAATTAAACTAATTTAGAATGTCAAAAGTATTATTTTTTGTATGAAATTCCAATGAAACAATAAAATAAAATTCAAGACAAAATTTGGTTACAAATTACCAAATTCTGTAACTGATATTTAGTTAACACTAATGAAAACTTATTTTTGGAATAAAAGGCTGGGGAAATGGAAATATTGTCACTGTAATATCATAAAGTTACACGAAAGAAGTTTAATTTCATTTTATAGCAAAATAATTTGAATTCTTTATTTTTTATGTTGAAATTTATGAATATATTGAAACCGATGATAACAGTTTTGACGAGCTAAATACTTTAATTATTTTTTGGAATTTTTCTGATATTTCTGTTGTAAAAATCATTAGCTTTAAAAAGTTTTTAATTTTTAAATTTAAAAAATTTAAAAAAATCTAACTATGTATGATTTTTAAAAATATGCCGTTAAAAATGTATACATTTAAATTACTGTAATTTTTTTACTAACTTATAATCTTACCAAGTAAAATATATCCGTTCTAATTACTTTTTAAATATTTTTGTTAGAAATGAATAAATTATTTTTGTGAAATCAAAATAAAATTATGTATACTTATGTATTGGAAAAAATTATTCTATTTAAATTTTTATGGCATGAAAAAAAAATAAAACAGATATTTAATGTGATTTGTTGGCATATTTTGATAGTGAAATACAATGAATTTATAAATTACAATTGAAAAAATTTGTTTTTTTGTAACAGCAATTTTACTAGAAATCTTTTAATAATGTAAAACAATGTAATCTCTCAAACGAAAAACAAATAATGATAGAATAATTTAATTCAGAGAAATAATAAGAATAATTTAATTCAGAAAATATTTTTTTCACAGAACTAGTTTATAAAAATGATAGAAAAATAAATTTCCAAATATATTTCAAAATTTCCAATAAACTCTTTCTTTTAGAATATTGTAACACTGAAAATAATACAAAAAATAAAATATACAAAATTATAGTCTTTTAAAAACTTATTTAAACTTATTTTAAAAAATACATAATTTATGTGACTAAAATAAATAATTATCCATTTAAAGAAATATGGATACTTAGGGTAATAATAAAGTAACTAAAAAGAATCAAATAGGAATTATTCAATTGTGGCTTCATATTACAAAATTAATAAACTTTCAAATGTTAGAAAATTATTACATTCATAATTTAAAACATCTAATGAAATCTAATAAAACCCAAGAAAAATATATAACTAAGGTTAGTTTTTAGATAATAATTAATCATCACCAAAAAATGCAGAGATTGAAGACCACGTAATTTTCCTCATATAAAATTTTGTTCTTCAATAAAACAATTTAAAGAGATAGATCATGGGAAAATTTACGATTCCTTTTCAAAAGATACAATTTATTAAATATTATAATTAAAATTTGGATTTTTAATTATTAATTTTTGTTTGATGTTTGGAATTTTTGGTAAGAAATCATTCGCCATACATCTGCATTTAAATTATTTTATTGTTCTACCAGTGAAGAAATTTCTGTATGAAAAATGGAAACAATGAGAGGAATTACATTTCGTCATACTTACCAATTGCAGCCACACGTTGGAAGTCATGATTTGATTTTTTTCATTCTGAAAGAAAAACAAAATATGCTTTAAAAACGCTTAACAGATAAAAAAATAAAATTTTATGATTATAAAAAATTATTTGAAATATTTTTGAACATAAGCTGTTCTATTAAACCTACTAACTGGGTTATTTCAGTGCACAGATACATTCCAGATTTAAAATATGACCCATAAATGTCAATTGATACAGTAATTTATTCATACAGGTTTAATTCATTCGTAAAATTATTTTTTGAAGACATAGGAAGTCTCCAAAGATAAAAGAAAATTTATGAGGTTGAAACGATTCTCGCATATATGATAAGAACGATTAACTTTTCCGAGCAGAAAATCTGGACAGATGCTTATGAATATATTTTTAAAAAATTTTGAAATCACAAATTTCTCCTGGTTTTATACTAAAATCATATAAATATTTAACGCAATTTTGTGCATATAAAATTTATAAATTTCCAGAACTAGCTACAATTTTTGTTAAATTTTGAAATGGTGAGTAAATAAGAAAGTAAATTAATAATTAATCTAAGAATAATTTATTTTCGAAATTAGGAAAATCGTAAAAAATTTGAAAAAGTAAAAGTTGAAAATGTTATACATACATACATATATTTGAAAGTTAAATTAATATATATATATTATATATATATATAATAATATATATATATATAAATTTAAATCAAAATTTTAGCAAAAATAGCAAAATTATCAGGTATAATTTTTTTTATTTTACTTTAAGGAATTTTTAAGGTTTACTTTTTAAATTTGTGAAATCTTGTAAAAGTTAGTTTGAATATTAAATATGAAACTAAGCTCTAATAACTTTAAGTAATAACATTAAACGAAGAATTTAAAAAATATTATTATAGCATTAATTGAATAAAATATTACTTTTGAAATGTTTTATCTTTTAAAATAGGAGACATGAATGATGTCCTCATATACACGAAATTTAATAATTATTTCTCAGCACACCAGTATACTCATATTTTATATTTCCCAGTTGTATTGTATTTAGCTTTCCTTATATATATAATGGAAACAAGTGTAATATACTCTATAAACTTGTAAAGTAATAATATATCCAATCTAATAAAACTAAACATAAATGAAAAAAACTAATGTTATTACATTCTCTTTTTTCATTTATGTTTAGTCATTTGAATAATATAACTTATGGGATAAACAGAAAAGAAATTATATTATAAATATACTTGCTTGCTAGTATTTTTTTTATTTGTTACTCACTATAATTATATATGAATGCATTTACATTTCGATTAGTTTTCTGGAGATTATAATGTGATGTCTCTAAAACCTATTTCTTATAAAACTTGATGTATTCTCATATATTTCACATGACTATACAAAGTGTGAAATAAGACTCTTTTCTTTTATTGTCATTGGGATAAGATTTTTCGATTCTGAGAAATGAGAAGAGATTTCTGAAACTAACCTATAGACTCCGAAGTCTTATGTAGCTAGAACGGTTGCCAAGGGAAACGAGATCTCTCTTGTTAGCCGCAATTGAAGAGTTTAATCAATTATCACTAAGTCTGGGATGTCCTGGCGTAACTACGTTAGACTTCTGATGTCATTAAGTGACTGAAGTCTAGAAATTAAGACACTCCCAATTCCCTTTGCCCTAATTTGACCGCTCAAACTTCGGGGCTCAGGAAACCCTTTTCTCTGATTTGATTGGTGGACAGCAGAGTTAATTTGCGGCGTAATTATTACCAAAGATTGCTGATTGCTTAATTTATTCTGCATAAAATTATTGACTGTTAAAAATAATTTTTCATCATTTTCATTATCGCCTGTGAAATCTGGATCAGAGCTTCATAGCAATGCATTCAGAAGTTTCCAAGTATTTACAATTCCATTATTTACTAGAGAATCGAAACATGAGTGTATGACACACTCTATATTAATCTGAAATTCATTGAAGGGGGTAAATAAAATCATTTCAATCCACTTGGTTAAAAAGTTATTTATCCTAAGAATTATTTAAATAATTAAATATTGTAAAGAAGGCATTAAAAAGTTTCAAATAATCGTTAAAAGTTATTTTACTTATACATATTCAGCAGAAAAAACTATGTTTCACAAAACAAGAAATTAAATTTATTTTTAACAGGACTTACATATTTCAATTAATGAAAACTTAGATTTTAGTCACTCAAGGATTTAAAGTTAGTATAAAAGTTGTGTGTTCTCTCTCTCTCTTTCTCTTTCTTTCTCTCTCTCTCTCTCTCTCTATTAAAATTTTATAACACATTTTATTGCATTCTAATACAAAAAAAGCAATGAACAAAAAATTAATTTAATTTTAGTTGAAATTATATATTTGAATTCAGTAAAATTTTCTTACATATTAGAAAATGTAATGTCAGGTAGAGTACATGTATAAAATGATTTTCAATTCTAACTAAATTCTAAAAAAGTGACATTTTTTCTAAACATTTTCGAAAATAGAAATTTTTCTGTAACATATATTTTTGTTTCAAACCTAAAGTTATAATGGCGATATTACGTGTCACTTTAATATATTGAATGAATATGTGCTTGAGAAAGATAAGTTTTTATTAAAAACGTACAATTACAAATTACTAATTAATTTCCCAAATTATATAAATTCAAAAATTATTTCCTAACTTTATAAATAAAAAAATGAATTTATTTTTATTTATCTTAAATATATACCTATTTTTTATTACACAAAAAAAATTAAAGATTAAAAAAATAGTCATTTAAAATAAGTTGTTTTTCAAGTATTGCCCAGACACTGGAAACGACATCATACTTTGTGATTCATAAAGTATGTTGCTGTTTCCAATGTCTGTCTCCTAGGGTTTATACTTTCAGCACTACTAAGAGAAGTGATGGCATTTTTATATATAGTAAAGCACCTAGTGGAATAGCCATTATAGCCTGGAGAGTGGGTCATCGCAATTTAGAAGCTCAAACTAAGCAGAAAATTTAAGGACATGACCTACTACTCCCAGAGGTACAATTTTATTCATTGCGACGTAGACGTATTTTATGTGCCCCAGCCACCATTAGAGAACATGACTGGTGTTCAGTTGTGTTGGGATTTGAACTCATACTAACGAGAATTACGTCCTAACCAACAAATCATCTTATACCTTGTCTCAAATTCAAATATAACTTTTTGTCAATTCTTTCGTAATGAAATAAAGACAACAACACAAAAAATAGTATAATTTTTTTATATCACTAAAAGATTTGACTTCCTATTTAAAAAAAAAACAAAATGAATTATTAATTAAATATTTAAAATTAAAAAAAAACATTTTAATGAGATATACAAATTTAAGCTTCTAAAATTCTGAAATTAGAAGCTCTGAAAAGTGTTTCATTTCGTTAGCAGATTTTGAGAAATTATTTCTTGATGTCAAACTGCACTAAACTGCAAAAATTAATTGCTTGGAAAGAAAATTGTACTATAATTTTGTAACTATAAAAAACTATTATCTTTAATCTCTTAAAACATTATTAATTGGGTAAAAACTTTTATGTACCTCATATGACTGCAAAATATTGATATTAACCAGATATCAAACACTTTAAAAAGTGAAAAAAATTTGTGGATAATATTGTACTGAAATTAAACTGATATAATAGAAACTTTAAAACAATTGTTTAAACGGTTTTCCATAAGCATGTAACATTTTATTGAATCATTATTCTGAAAAAAGGTAAATTTGAAAACCCGAGAAAGCTTGCTTTCTTGTATTTCCTTAGAACATTTATGAGGAAATAAATTCTATAAAAAATCATTTAATAACTTTAAAATTAATATGCACTGAAAATTTCTATCCGCAGACCTTGGAAGTATTAAGTGCATATCAAAGCATTCTTATCCAATAATTAAATAATTTAAGAGATTCTATGTCCATAAAATTATTCCTTTAATAGCTCATGCTAAAGTTCTAAACGAATCCTATATATATATAACAAATATTAATATAATATCAATCATGTTTATTTAAAATCATCTATGAAACTAATTATCAAAATTAGACTCTGCTTACAAATTTTAAAAAATATAAAAAACATTTAAATATAATATATATTAAATTTAATAAAACTTACTTTAAATTTAATAAAAAAATTAGTGTTAGTAAATCTAAAACATTAAATATAATTTTTCTCATAAAATTTATTCCTATAAGATAAAATGCTTGCTTGTTTAAAAAATTAAAATAAATATAATGTCATATTAAGTGCTTAAAATAAGAATCCGTGTTATGTAGTAAAATATTCAATAAGCAAAATATTTTTATTTGTATTTTGCTTCATGCAAATTAGTTAAAATTAGTATAAGATTTACTTACCACATTAATAAGCTGAATAAAGGACAGACCAAACTGGACTTCTACTGTCTTATTCATAACCTCAACTGGGCGAATCAATTTGTTATAGTCTCGAAACAAATCTCGAACTAAGCGCTCCTCGTCTTCTGATGCCATTACTGAAAAATAATTACAAATATTACTTATCATTTTCATTTAACTCAACTAGAATATTGTTACAAAGTAAGTAAAATGTGCATTTTAAGTCGGTAAATAGTTAAAACTATCAAAAACATTTAACATTTACATCATTCAATTTCGAAATTTGTTTTCACTGCTATAATTTATATTCTTTTTTACATTACTTATTTATTTATTATATATTTGACATATGTATAATAAATATTTACCATTTATATTAACATTTATTATTAATATTTACAATTAATATTTACCATTTTAAAATCAACTACAGCTGCAATAAATTAGGAATAATCTACTGCTCATCTTTGCTATTCAAATAAGACTTAATTCTTAATTGTGTTAATTAAATCTTATCATAACAAAAGATTTAATCCAATTAGATGAATATCTGTAATAACTATAACGTTCACTTAATTTTTCTTTAAATAAAATCGAAATCATTGAAGCTAGAATTGTTTTAAAATATTTATAATAAAGATATTTATTTGAAAAATGTTAATTTAAATCTTTGTATTCAATGTGAAATTCAATATTTAATCTTTTAATTACTGTTGTTTAAAAGGAATAAATGCTAATATAGTTGCTTAATATAAATATTAATATTTTAAATTGGATATAATTTTCTTAATTAATATTTAACTGAAAGCAATTGTTTATTATTTTGAAGAGAAGTTATTTAGAAAATGTGATTCAATAGTATTATTTTCAACTTTCTAATGCTAAATTAAACTAAATTTTAAAACAAAATTAATAATGTTAAATTATGTGAACTATAACATATTTACTGAAATAATTTAATTTACGTAAAAGGATTTTATAGAATGAAATAGCATACAAGCCATTATAAAATTAACAATTGTAATTGACAAAATTTGTAATGTTCTTAAAATTCTTAAGAAATAATTTAATAAAAACTCTTTTACTATGTATATAACTTAATCAGATTAATGAAATAGATATTAAATATCGTAAAATTTTAATTAAAATTTTTTATCAAAAATTAATGGCTTTTATTAGAATAGGAAACCCTCAATTCTTTTTAATGTATAAAAAATTCTTTTTTTTTTCACTGATTAATTTGCAAAGACAGCCTTGTTTTTCTACTTAAAGTTTTAAATGTTTTGCTGATTTACAATATAGTGTCTTTTAATGTATACGGAAACAATCGTACAAAAATATTATCTTGAAAAAATATAAAATAATTGACAGGTTTCTTAATGTAGACCTTTTTAAATTATTATAATGTGTGTTAGATATAATTATACATATTAGACATAAATATCTAACATGTATAATTATAATATAGATTTATAGTTAAAAAGGAAACAAAAAATATAATCGAATATTTTAAAGATACTTCATTTCATATATTTAAAGGAAAAAATAATTTACATTTTATTACAACAGGATAAAATTTTTTAATGATTTATGATACATTATAAAAAATAAAAACAATTTTCTATAATTTCCAATAATTGCCATATTCTTAAATTTATAAATGTTACATTTGATTTGATAAATAAAGAATTCAGCCTTTATTTAACAAGACAAATTTAAAATGTCTCTAAAACTTTTCAATTGACCAACAATATTTTACACTGTTAATTATATGATATGTAATGTAAATTTGAAATATATATCTTAATAAACAGTATGCTTTCGTAAATTTCACTTTTTAATTTGAATACATAATTTTTAAAATTAAAATACAGTTTAAAAACTATTGACTGAGAAGTAAGTTAAAACCATGCTTTAAAAACTAAAACTTAAATATAATTAGATTCATTAGATAAATATGACTGTTATCTCTTTTGATAAGAGAAATTACTGTAAATTTATACTGAATCTGATATTTAAATTTTTGAAATACTTCTAATGCAATGCTGTTTTACACGTTCAGTTATTCATTTTTCAAAATGAAATAGAAACTAAACATAATTATAAGAAACAAATAACGAAAAATGTACTGCGTAAAACGATTGCAGACGGACTTTAGAAACACTTTTTGCATAAATGACAGCATAAAAATATCATTGTTGCCCTATCATACTTTCCTACACTACCACCAGTTAGCAGTGTAGAAATTTACTAAAAATTATCATGACTAGTAAAATGATTTAATTGTATATATGTATTGAATATAAATGGAGTTTTTTTAATACTTGTGCATTTAAGAATATATGCATAATGTAAAGTGTACTGTTATTTTCTTTAAACTTCATAGTTGTATTTATTCCATATTCATTTTGCTTTATGTTAAATGAATTGGAAAAAACTGAATCAAAATTACTTATATGAAATATCCATTGGTATTAACAAGAAGCCTTTTTGAATGGACAAGGCCTGTAAGTTACGAAATGTTTCTAAAAACTAAAATGTCATATGATATTAATTCAAAGGCTTTCCTATAGTCATTTACAATCACTATAGGAAGCCTAGTTAAGAAATCACACTAGTAAAATCAAGAAAATTGCCAAAATTACCAACAAACCCAGAAAGGCATATAAACTTTAAAACATATGCGATTGTGTATTGAAAATAATATATTTCGTTTCCATAGTTTCATAGAAATGATTGATGTTTAGTAATTATCATTAATTACAAATATTTTAATCCAGTTATTTATAAATTATACTGTTATTAATTACTTATAATTACTCTAATGTGTTTCGGAGTTTTAAGCGCAATTACATAAAAAAATTCGAAAGACTTACAAGTCAAATTGATCTCACAGTGATTTAAAAATAATATATAACTCCCATTTGATCATCAATTGATTCGCTTCAAAGTACATAAACATTGAAATAAGATTTATGTCTTAAAATATTCAATAAAAATTTAATTAATCATTAAATTTCTTTTAAATTGAATAGTTAATAGCTTTATTTAGGACGAACAAGAACAGATTGACATAAATTATTTAGATTACGTTCTTCTATCTCATGTTACTAAAGACAAAAGCAAAGACTTCTATTGCAATGAAATAACTTTGCAATTCATTAAGGGGTCATAAAAAAGGTAGAGGTTTAATGAATACTGTTTTTACAAATTAGCGCAGCAACTAAACACGATGTCCATCATCCTAAACGGCTGCCATTTATCCATTCATAATTTCCCTGGGTTCTCTTACTAAAAAGTTTACTGCTTCCATGCCCGTAAATTTTATACGACTCCGTCCCTGTCAACCTGCTTGTTAATTCCCTATTAAAAATAATTACCCTGACTCGCCATCGCCGACACCGAGCAGCAATAAAAGCCTCCCCAAACTTGTACAACGCCACCACACCTTCTAGCTCTTTGAAGGCGTAACTTAATGCCAGGAAAGGCGACTTTTATGTGAGCTTCCTCTCCATAGCAAGGGCAATGCGTGGCTCTGATGCCTACACTCAGTCAGTGAGAAAGTAGGGATTCCTTGGAAAAGGAATTAAGTGTTTAATAGCTATTAGCACAGTCTTTACTACATGCTACCAGTGTGAGAGGGGGGCAGAGTGTAAGCACTTCTGGCGTGGAATGTAATCTCGTCAGTCTTGTTAACTCTAACTATTGTCTTACTGTTTATTTCCGAGATAATAGTTATATAATCTAAAACTAGTAATGAAGACTAATTAAGCTACCATTCAAGAGGCAATTCTCCTGTTTAATCCAGATATTATTTAACTTGACAGACAAAACATTTCCTTTGTTATTGATGAAAAATTTTGATGTTTTATGCAAATAAATTAAAGGTTAATAACATATTACATACTTAAAAATTTCAAAATGTAGATCAACTTATTGAGTTTCTTCATTTTGTAACTTTTTCATAAAGACAATACAGTTTTGAAAAATGTATTTTAATTTATTCATTGATAAAAAATTTTATTTTACTGTAAAAAATTTTGATGTGTAATTGTCACAATAAAAATTTTACATCAATAAAGATGTAAAAATTTTATTGTAACAGTTACACATCACTGTCATAACACACATGCTTCAGATTTCTCCCTCATTTTGAGATGTTTGGAGCACTTTTTTTAATTTTATAATAACGTAAATTACTTTCAATTGTAAGGTCAGAAAATGGTATGAATTCTATCTGAGTAAAAATTAATGTAAATTTTTATTTTTTATTGTGTTAACAGTTTCTTTAGAATAAAATTTCCAAGATCCTTTGATATATTTAGATATAACATTTAAATTAATAATAACTTACTAATTTATAAAATTGTCAGTAAATGATCTTTACAATATCTTGGAAAACTTTCGTATAATGATCTTTCTCGTATTTTGAAAAGTCCTAATTTTCACTACATAAAGTTATTTAAGAAGTAAATTTAAATTTTTCAACCTATGTTATTGCTTAACTTGTTCCTAATCATTGATCAATACTCATACTTTATAAATTCCTTTAAATGTTTATGCGTATGTGATTATCACATTTCGATCCAAGAAAATATAATGAATGGAATATTTCTTTTTATTTTTAATATATAATTTTATCAATATAAATTTATTTAAAATGTTAAAGTCTGATATTTTAATATTCAAAATTTACTTGATATTTAAAATATAAAAATTTTATTAAATATATTCTTATTTCAAATAATTTATTTCTTGTTCTTATAAATTAATTTAAATTTGTTCCAGGTCTTTAAAAATTAACTTATTTCATATAAATGGGCTTGAATGATATTCCATTTTTATAAGCAAATATTTAAATTATCTTCATTAATAAAGAATATTAAATCTTTCTATATGCCTTAGAATACTGGTATAGAATATAATATTTAAAATCTCTTATTATTCATATAATGTACATATCCTTAACAAGAATGAACATTTATACTGAATAAATTTTTATTTGATACTTTTACATTTTTCAAATAAAAATAACGTATAACATTTTATTAGCTGTAAATAATTATTATGAAATATTTTATGTACAAAAAATAATGACATTTATTTAACTACAAATTTAACACGCGTAATTAAAAATTTTTTATACGATAAATTGTTATTAATGTTAAATCAATAGCATAGATTGTAATATACAAAAATATGTACAATATCCAATCACAAATCATCTGCAACCATTACATTTAAAACTAAATAATAAAAAATTGAGTAAATAATGATTTATATAAATACTTTAACAGATATATGAAGACTTGCCAAGAATAAGATAGGATAAAAAACAGGGATTAATAACAAACGAGGTGAAGAACTTGTGATATTTACAGCAAATTCACTGTGTGTAATATGTTTAACAAAAACGCAGCAATTTTCCTGGTACTTAATTATTAATATGACAAATAATCATGAAATATGTAACAAAAGCCAATCTGAAAAAGTGCTCGTTTATGCACAAGAAAAAATGTGAAATATCTTTTACACTGTAGCTTAGGAGAACCATAATTAATTATTTATAGTAGCAAGTATGGAGAAGTTCAAAATCTGATAACGTCATTCCATTTAAACACAGTCATTTGTCATGAAATTTTGTACATTTTTATGAAGAAATTTTATATATACTTTCACTTTTCTTGCTAGTATGTATTCAATTTATTTAATACCCGTTCATGATATAAAGTAGATTTTGGGTCCTGTTTATTTTAAATAAAACTTAAAGAAAATTTTAAACATAAAATATTTAAAAGAAATTAAATAAACTATTTTGCTTGTAGAAATTTAAACGAAATCCCAGTTATTATTTACAGTAAAAGTATCGCGATTTACGTTATCTTAAGACATTATTAATTATTTTTACAATTTAAAATAAATTCTATGACACAACTTTAATATATTAAACAATCAACAGAAATTAATACATACTTAAAAAAGTAAAAACTTTTAATCAATGCACTTAATTATGATTTTTGAAAAGCTTTTATTAATTTAAAATAAATCGATATTAAGAAAATAATTTGACAAATTACATATTATGTACTTGCTAATTTAGTAGAAATTATACATGAATTCTAGATTTAAGTTTTTCCATTTATTATTTAATTTAAAATTCAAACAAGGTTTAGTTAATTTTTAATTTTACTTGAAATTACTTTTAACATAAAATTAGAAAACCTCAATGCAGCTAATCCTTCACATGCAAATGTCATTTAAGAATATTGTTTTTGTCATCGTTCTATAAAATTACCCGTTTGTTTGAGTTTGCTTGAAAAATAAAAAAATTAAGTTTTTATTGTTTTCTGAACGAGTTGTTAAATTATTTCATTCAATTAATATTTTACAATTGTACTAATATAATTCAATGCAACAAATAAAGAGAATTTTTATTTAGAAATATTGCTCAGTCATTAGCCATAGCTAAAAATTACTTAAACTCAGATGTTAAATTACTTCATATAAATAATATTTTAAAATTTTATTAATATAATTCAAATAACAAATATAACCATATAAATAAAATTCAAATAACAAAATATAACAAATTAAGATAATTTATATATGGAAATATTGTGCTCAGCCATTAGTAAATTAAAAAACTTCATAAATCTCAGTTTTCTTCAAAATAAATTTAAAACAAAAAAATTTTAAGTTTTATTAAATTTACAATTTGAAAATTTTTTAATTGTATATATTAATAAGAAATATCTTTGTTTCAATACTTATAATATGCGGTAATTTTAAAAAAGTAATTGTATCAAAAATAAGAGAAATTTTAATTTTTACTTAATTTAAATATAAGGCATTCACATCAATTTGATATGTTTAGTTTCAAAGTAGATTTAAATTTTCAATAACCAATTGAATTTAATAATAATAATAAATATATAAGAATGTTTAAATATATAGGAATTTACAACTGACAAACGAGAAATAAATTCTCAGATGAAGCATTCTGTTGATTTTTAATGGTAATATGGTGATGTAAAACACAAGAAATATCATTTTCTTTAAAAGACAAAAAGTTTTATTTTTAAAATGTAAAGTAAATTCAAATATAGCTTTCATCATGTTATTCCCCTTGAAAATGAGAATTTTAAGATATGAAATAAAAGGTTTAATATATGAAACAAAAAGTTTAAGATACGAAATAAATTAATATTGAATGTAACTCTTAAAAAATACATTTAATATATTATGAGTCTCATTTAAAATTTGCATAATCATCATTTTTATTATGTTCTTATACATTAAATTTCGAAAAGAGATGAAAATAGAATTAAATATTAAATTTTTTTTTTACATACGTTTTGGAAAGAGAAATATATTTTCAAGTCTCTACTACTAAAAATGTAATCTATATAAATTCAATGCAACATAAATTAATTTTAAATACGTAAGGAATAAGTTTATGTCATTCAGGAGAATTAGTTTATTACTGATTTTTGGCGAATGTAGATATCTTTATTCGAATCGATTTCCTAGAAAAATTGATGGTTTGAATTTAGAGTTTAAAGCCCAGCTTAAAATGCTTAATCTAAATTTTTATATAATCAATGTATTCTAAGAGCTTATAAAATTTTTCTCATTTTTACACTTTAAAAAAAAGTTATTATTCTTTACAAGTGTTCAAAATTTTAAAACTTGAATTGAATAACATTTTAATGCATATAATAACATATTATTTACCTAAAATCAAATATTTTCTTATTAATAAACTATTTCCTATAGATTTTTTAAAGAATTCTCAAAAAATTATAATTGTATAATTGCATAGCTTGAATTTTCAGGCTTAAGAGAAAAACTTCCGAACCATCTCTTTTTTCATATTTATAGCTTCTTCCTCAGTGTCTAAAAAACGTCTACATCAAGTTATTTTTTTTATTTTTCATGAAATGTGTGAAATATTGTTATACTTCCGATGAGTCCTAAAATAAACACATTTCTACCTGATTTATAAGGATCTGCTTTCAAACTTCATGCACCTCGCACAATAACCGAAAGTGATGAATTAGCTGCAGGAGCAAATATTTCGCCAACTAATGAAGCGATAAATTATTTGGTAATGGAACTTTTGGCAAGAGAGGATCATCATATGGATACGCCCTTGCTTTAGAAATATAAATAGCTGCCTCAAAATTTTGTGAGTTTGCATTAATGAATCCTCGTGCTCTTTAACTAAATTTTTATCTACAATCTCGTAAACATTTAAGAGTGTCATTCTCAGAAGATATTAATTATCCACATCTTCAACATATTATTATTATTATTAGAAAATTTATGTATATTTTGTATCTTATCGTTCATTTCTTTAAGCTTTCAAATGATAAATGAACTCAATGTTAAAAAATCATTAAAATAAAAACAAAAAGAATTTTTCTTTATCATCCAAGTTTCATTTAATTCTAAAATGTGTTACACGTAATGACAAACTAGAAAATTGAATTTTTAACGCAAACACTGATCATTGTATT
>JAPDSC010062853.1:0-39022 GCA_026290005.1 Latrodectus geometricus | reverse complement strand
GATATAATTTTAAGTAACACAATTTTTACAATATCAAATAAGTATTGTTTCTATATTTTATATTGTAATATTAATGACTGATAATAATTTTTTCATGCATTTTGATGTATTAAACATTTACTTTTTCTGCAATTTAATGGCTAATATTACCGATAACAAAATGAATTAAACTATTTCTAAAATATTAAACAACGTTAATGTATAAAACAAAATTTACATAAAGCAGTTTACACCATTTACACAAAAGGATTTATACAAAAGTTCGAGACATTTAGCGCTTTATAATATGTAATGTAATAAAAAAAATACATTTAACAAAAAGATGTAGAATTTCAATGAAAAATAAGCTTTATATCCTTTTATATGTGTTATATGTCATGATTTATATTCTTTTGCATAATTTTCATACATTCATAGCTACCAATTCAAATGCCGAGACATCTTAATTTTCTCCGATTCATAAATTTGAGGACATGTTTATAGACAGGAAACATTTCGTGATAAACATACATATTCCCTTCAAAACTTCCGCTAGTTAAGAGTAACGTGCACTTCTTCAGCTTTCTCAGCAATAATTGTATTTTCTTTTAGCTTGAATAGCAAAATATTTGTCGTTAGAGAAGATTTGCATTATTGCTTAACATTTCAGTCCAATTTATTGTCTTGTTACAATTTATTTAAGAAAATTAAACTTGAAATTGGAAACCAATATCTAGATTTAAATGAGAGAAAAGAGAAGAAGGTTACGTCAAATAAGTTGTAAAACTCAGCAGATGGTTTGGATATTAATTTATATTATTTACTCTTTAAATGTTGTCGTAAATATCGTAATTCATGACGATGCAATTTGAAATCTTCAATAAATTTTAATAGTATGTTTGTCTTTCATTTCCATTAGTCTTAGTAAATAATTAATATTTTTATTTTCTTTTACATGCTCAATTCACATATTTTAAGCAATCATTTTTAATTATAAGAATTTATTAAGTGACATTTTTACTGCAATTGTATGTCCATTTAAAGAATTTGCCATTTGTAAATACGCACATAACGCAGTTAATAAGAAGAGACCTAAGAACAGAATAATATCAAAATATTTGGGAATCATCTTCATTTTTGTCTGATCTAGCCGAATCCGTTGACTAATGCTACGCAATATTCAAAAGTGTTACATTGTCAAGCTATTAAAATTTTATATTGTTTTATTCATAGTCATTAAAGGTAGCCTATTACTACTTTTAAGTATAGTATAGTTTTTATGCCAACATTTAATCCAAAAATTATTTTATTATGACACCAATGTGCCAGCTAAGCGATGAGAGCTATTGTAAGATATCAAAAAAAATTCTGCGCAGTTTTTTTTTTTTTTTTTAGAAACTATTATGTGCGTTTATATGTCCCATGGAAAAAATACTTGTGAACTTCTAACTGATCATAGTAGCTAACATTGTTACTTACTTCTATACAAAACATAAACATAATATGTTTAAACACTCACTAAGAACCAGAATGAATGGTATTTCATGTTGAAATCTTCATCACTTGGGAAAAATCTTTATGTTCATTATCATTTTTCCCATGCAGTTCAAAGATTTTTCAAATCCATTAAATAATTAAAAACTCCATAGATACAAATTATTGTTCAAAACCTTTAAATTCAAAGTATTTTCAACTTTTCAATAATAATTTATAGTCAACTACAGTCATATATTTTTAATTTACGTACTTACATCACATTAGAACTATGTAATATGACACTGATAATGGCTTAGGATAAATTTATAGACATCCGGGCAGAATATTTCATAGTTTCAAAACGAGAAAAATTGATGAACTTAACATTTATTTGCATTTCTATTGGTAAATTTTATTATAATCTTTCAGTAAAATATTCCTTCCATTAAATTTAAAAGCTTGACTAAATGAGAAAAATTAGTCCATCACAAGTTAACGTACAAAGAAAATACTAAAGAGTTTGTTGAAAAATCTGATTTTACCTATTCCTTAATGGCTTATATTTTACGTTAACGACAAAAAATTCACTTCTAAATTTAAAAAAATATTTACAATATAAACGAAAGACAATTTTCCGGAATTATTATCTAAATATTAAATTTGTATTTTAAATATCATAAAGTATTTTCAAAGTTTAAAATTAATTTTATATTCTTTGTTAGTTAAAGTTATCATAAATTATACTAACTCTCTAAACAGTCTTGTTAATGTGGATACCCCCAACCATTGTTTTTTTGTCCTTGCCTGAGTCATGATTGAACCTATGACATCCATTTGCAAGACCAGTCAATTTTTTTCCTTCGGGTTACAAGAGTATTCAATAACAGTGATGTAGTTTCATATGTTCATTTTATATTTCATTCAGTAGGATTACATAGTCTATAGTATAAATAAATGCTTCTCATAATTCAATAATTGTGGCAAAAATCTATTTAGGAGATATATATTGTAATAATCATTGTGGATAAAAAATATGTTAGATAAAGAAATTTTCCAGAATAATTTGATTCAGTTTTTAATTACTATTAATTAAAAAATTAATAATTATTAATTAGCTATAACATAATACATATTATCAGCTCAAACTAGTTTTCCTTCAAAAACATTTATGGAGAATTAATCATTATCCAAAATAATATGCAGTAAATGAATGTACATTAAAAATAAGTACATTCTATTAATCCTCTCTCAAAATATTAATATTTTATCCGACAAAATAATAGCATGTCATAATTCTTAATATAAAATCCATTGTGTAACATTCTCTTTTAATTAATATACCTATCGATAACATTCGCAAAAAAAGATTTAAAAGAATCGAAAATTCTAATTATGTTTTAACACGATATCGAATCATTTTAAGTAAAACAGTGTTTAGAAGAGACACAATTTTAATGATAAAATAATCCATTAATGATTTTTTTTATTAAGAACTGCGTCTAAACACCTGTTTTTGTAACAAAACACTATAATTGCTGCAGGGAATAAAAGACAAATTAATCCCTATAAACGGACAGAAAACATATTTGTCTATCAGGTGATAAAATTACACTAGCGTCATTATTTTTAATTAAAATTTTCATTATCATATATTCTAATAAAAATCTATTTTGCAGTATAATTGAAAAATAGCTTTGTTATTGGAAAAAAAATCTTCATTGCCCAAGAACTAATGAAGTAATATTTTATCTTCATTCTGATCTTCAAAAAAAAATTATAAAATAAGTGACTAAAAGAAGTACCTTTTATTTCCCTTTTTCATTGTATAAGATGTAGAGGGAGAAATAGAACAAAATATTCCCCATTGAAAAATTATCTCATTCTGGAGGATTTCCAGATCCAGGTTTTATTTTTATGTACATAGAATATGTAATGCTTTCAACCTTCCTTTCAACAAAACGAAAGAAGATGTGGAAACCACCTAATTATAATAAATATACTACTCTTATCAAACATTTCCCCATCACATTTTTTGTTCAAACTACATAGTCGCCTTTTTTGTGTATTAAAAGAAAACTCGGCTTTTCTTTCCAAAAGCGATTTGTTTTATTATTTGTTTGTAACTGTAACCTTTATGCACTGTAAGAAATTTTATCATTACTTTTTGAAGTAATGTATTTCTATTGCTTTTCCTCAAATATTCTCTGCATTAAAAATAAATTATTTATAATGATTCAGTTGAGGATAGAAAAAATATTTGAATTGAAATTTTATATCCAAATATTTATAAATCAAATTTAATAAATAACACAAAATAATGCAAATAATTCTTTATTAAAACTAATACTTTTAAAAATCATTTTAAATAAAATAATATAAATGTGATTTTTTTGGTGAAAAAATCGTTACCAAATTCAACACAGAATTACAGTTTTCTTCTGTATTAAAAATTTTTTAATGGTAATTGAAATTTGTTTCATATACTAATGAAATATTTTTTGCAAAAGTAAAATTATTATGGCATAGAATAAAAATGAAAAAATAACTTATTTAAAATATCAATTTATTGATTTTTCTGTTTTTTATAGTATTTATTTAAGTAATTAAAAATATTTTTTTAATACAATTTACATTGTTGTATGCATGTAATAAAATATATAATTTTTATTGCAAATGGTTCTCTGATGATCATATATTAGAAATTCGTAATTTACAAAAAAAAAAAAAAAAAAAAAGAAAAAAAAAGAAGAAAAAAAAAAAAAAAAAAAAAAAAAAAAAAAAAAAAAAAAAAAAAAAACCATACAATTTCGAAAAGTTAAGATCCATTATTTTTGGTTCAGTTAGTATTTTCAGACCATTGTTTTAACAGCCAATTAAATTTTCGTTATTTTAATTTCTAATTGCAATATATTTTATAATAAAAATTTCTCAATCTATTATTATTTATTAAAACATAATATTTTTACTTATGATGCATAAATGTTTTCTTTAATTAATAAGGGTTCCGCTCAAAAATTTTAATTTAATATCCTATTATATCTATATGTGTCTATAAATGATAGATTAACAACATTCGTCTATCAATTTACACAATACAAATTACAATTAAATTGGTATTAAGAAATAGTATTATTTTAAATTTTATCTATCACATCCCAATTTGAGTGACTTAATATCTGAAAAATTTGTTTGATAAGTATTTTAAAATTATGTTCTTCAAATCAGTTTCAAAAATGTTTTCCATTCACCTTTATTCATTTACGAAATTTTTCATTTTATTGATAAATTGAAGCATATTTTGAAGAAAATATATTCCTATTACACGAATTAGGCTCTAGGCATATACTGTACTGTCATACAAGTTATGTTGTAAAAACAGATAATTTTTTTTAAAAAATTCTGAATCATTTAAAATTTTAAAGGATTTTCTAATTTTAAACACTATTAAAACTCAGAATGTCAAAATATGGCAAAATATTTCCTATTACAAAATCCACTACAAGAATACCACAAAAATATTCTTTCATGTAAAAAAGTATATGCTTATACTTTTACAAAAATTGTTCTTCGTATCTCCTCAAAATGGGCACGTTAAGATATTTTGGTACTTAATAATATATTTTTCATTGTTAATTATCCTTTTTTACTTTTTAGATTAAAAGTCACTTAGTTTTACTAGTAGTTCAACAGATTATATGATTCTACGAATGGATTATAGTTTTATATTTTTTTCTACTTCTTAGTTTAGGTATTTACAAATAAACTTGACAGTAAAAAAAATTATTAATTTCAAATTTAGAATTACAAATCAGTATCATTCAAAAGTTAATTTTGCAACTAAATTTGTTTAAGAAAACATTCTAGATGAAACAATCAATATTTAGCTATTCATGTGTAAACTTTTGATAGGAGCTCAATATAAGCTGTGAATGTATTATAAATACAAAGATTAATATTAACTGAAAAGGAGTATAAAATAACTCTTCAGTGTAAACGAAAATCTATAAAAAAATTCAAATAATAAATATAAACATTATCAATTTTCCCAGATTTCCTCTTACACCATAAAGAATGATTATTGCTTCATGTCTATTTAAGATCTACGCTTCCCCACATATAGATATTAGTGTTTAGGAAATTTTTAGTAAAATATGTAAGCTTCTTTAATAAGTATAAACCTATATTTATGATATAAAAATTTTGCAGAAAATAGTTTATTAAAGATGTTCAAAATGTTTCTCAATAGACTTGACTTGATACGCTTATTTCCTATAAACTATATCACTTACAATTATCTCTCGCATACATTATAAACATTTTCCTTTATATTATGAAGGAAACTTTTAATATAAAATTTAATTATTTTTCTTCACAAGTTAAACTTTTCAAGAGATACAAAAAATAGCTTTAATCATCAAAAGAGGGTATATATAATTTAAAGTTGTTTTAAGTGTTAATATATCAAAATGGAATTAAGAATTCAGAAAAATCATTGAAATTAAAAGGTCCGTTTATTTAAAGCAGTTTATAGATTTTGAAAAACAACAACAAAATATGGTTTTATCCGATATACACGAAGAAATAAGGGTCTATTTCTTCGTGTATATCTGACGAATCTTGATCTTGATCTTGGTTCCCAGAGTTATAAGGTATTTGTCCGTATACTTCTTAGCCATTGACTATCCAGAGCTACATATAGGGAAAATAGGAGAATTTATGAATTTTAAGATGGGCATTCAAACAATCGTACATAGTCAAAAGGCGAAAAAATGTTAAGACTATAGGAAGAGGAAAATCTGACATGACTGGCTTTGAAACAATGAGACTGTAAGACTTTTCTTTTTGCTTCGTTTGATTGGTGGTGTGCAAACCAGCTGTTTTTCAAATTATAATTTAATTAGAAGTTTTGCAGAAATAAATGTCATGAATATAAATGATATATGCAGAATTGCCAATTTCTTTTTATAAATAGATTTTTTTTTGATAGAAAATCAAACTTCCCATTACTCTCGATGATTAAAAGATGCCTGTAATACAAATGAATCAAGCAGATTATTGAGAATCTTCATGCATGCTTTGTTAACTGGTCAGTTAAACTAGTATTTAACTTATTTATAAGCAATCTTAGCATTACCTTCAAACTGGATATTTCGTCCCACTGCCTTGTAAAATTCAAAGATTAGAAATTAATTCCTATCTATCTACGTTACCTAGTTCAATCATGGATTCATTGGGGCAAATTGGTCCAGAGGTTACTGGGAAACCTTCACTAAATATTATCATAAGCAATGGCTCTAATCTAGGCAGCGGACATCTCATTCATGTCAATTTTCTCCAAAAGTCCTAATCATATGCGAAAGTCACCAAAACCAAGAGTACACATGGGTCATAACATTCATTTCTTAAGCAAGACCTAAAACTCTTAATTGATAATCAGTTTGATTGAAACCTACTTGTCTTTTAAATTTTTATGATTTTTAAAACTGTAGCCTTCAAATTTTAAAATTTACAATACGCTACTTTATATTTACATTCAAGTTAAACTAGATATCATTATTCCAAATTTAAAAATTATTATTTTGGTCCAATTATAAGTTTTGTAAGAGAAAAGACATAAATATAAGAAGCTAATATACATTACTTTATTTTTATCTTCAACATCTGTTGTAGAGCTACAGTTATCATTTGTTTTTGAACACTGAATCAATTAAGGTTTATGAACACTGAATCAATTAAGTTTTATGAACACTGAATCAATCAATCAATTCAATTCTATGCTTTTAAAGTTTATTATTTTTCAAATGTACTGTTTATTATTTTTCAAATACTTATTTATTTACAATTTTTTTCAAAACTACACCAACGTACGCCTTCTCAAAGAAATGTATGCACCGAATATTTTCAGGAAAATTTATTCATTTTTGAGTGTTTCGCGTTTCATAAATATCCCAAATTTATGTTTAAGAGGGAAAACACCATAGTTGTTAACTTTTTTTTTTTTTTACTGGAATATGACTTGAAGTTTAACGTTTCTTGATAAATATGGTTGTTCTTTATACGTACAAACGTCTCTATCCTTTTGCCAAAACTTATTTTGAGCACCTTGAGAAAAAAATTAAGAAGGTTTTAGTATTCCAACGTAGCTGATATTTGGAAGAGATTTATGCATATAGTTATTCAAAGCCAGTCTATGCAATCAACAAAAACTGAATATCCAAAATATTTTATAAAATAATTTATAGTTTCTTTTATGAACCCAGAAATTTTTCTTTAAATTATTAACAAGCTGTTAAAGCATGATGCTTGAAACTCTATAAATTGGATACAAACGATTAATTTTGCAAAAAGCGATATTTCAATGTGCAACGTTCTAAATATGTATGCTACATGGTAAATAATATACAATCAGATATGAAAAGATTCTAGTTTTTGCATTATTCTGTCTCTCTCTCTCTTCTGGTTTTAAGTAACAATAAAATATAGTTTATTGTGAAAAATTTTAATAATTAAATATAATTAGGAAAAATGTTTTATTTCTACTCTGTATTATAAAATTACTATTATATGTCATTTGATTAAATACCTATATTATACTTTTGAATACATGACTTTCTAAATATAAAAATCTTCACATTTTTATTAGGGAATAAATATGATTGATTTCTTTATGTTTCAAGCTTTAAAGCAATATTGAATTTAAAAAATGAACCACCACTTAGTCAAGTGTCTCTCTCATGATGTGCCTCCGAATATAAAAGTGATTTATGACTTTCCAACCAAAGCTTTTCTCTTAAAAAATTGAAAATTTTAAAAATACGACGTTTAAAGTCAGGTTTGACCAGAAGAACAGCTGAAAAGTAATAAAACTCATCGTTCAAAGTAGTTTTCTCATCATTATTCAAGGAAAGATGTCTTAAAGCCCATGATGTCCTTTTAAGATGTACATTCTTAAATTTAAAGTTCCTTCAAGTAAAAATATGTTTTATTTATTAAAAAAAGCGCATTGTTAAGAAAAGAGAGAAAATTGAAAGCTATGATTTTGAAAAATGGCTCACAAATTTTTAGAATGTCTCCTTTTATAAGTTGATGAGTACTCAATACATATTTATTAAATTAAAGTATAATTCTTTTTAAATTTTGCAAAGATAAATTTATTAAATTGAAAATATAATACCAAATAATTAAAAAATGCAGTCTTTATAAAAGTCAAAATATATCAATAAACTGGAGGTATCTAAAGTTCAAGAAATAGTAACGTTCAAACTTTCTTTAAATTAAACCAAAGTAGGAGAAAAGAATGTAACAAATTCACTATATTAAATGAGGATATCACGTACTCAACAAAAATATATTTTGCATTTCTTAGGGATCAATTTATTTTACAATTTCGTTTTACTGCAATGTTTTAAATATTGTAAACTAGAAAAGATTAGAAAAATCTTCAAGAAAAATGGTTTTTGTTGTTAAATAAAAAGTAGTTTCAGATAAATATATTTATTTACAACCCCAGTTCAGATCCATTGAAAACATACAATTGATAACACTAGTTAGTATATGGAGTATACAATTTCTTGCATACTTATGTTTAGATGATTTTATCGTTTCAAAAATGGGTAAAAGACATTAAACATTCAAAATGTATTCACTTTTCATATGTCAAGAAGAATTCCTTGAATACAAGGAAAAAAAAGATTACTGTTGCTTATATTTGTTGTGATAAGAAGATCTGTGGATTAACAGAGTTCCTTTACAGAATTTCGATGAACAGATTTCAGCGGAAGAAATATGTGTCTCGCATCACTAACTTTGTCCTTTGTACTGCGCTCTGTTGAAGTACCAGCTCACTGGATATCAACTGTCGAAGAATTTTTAGTTAAAAAATAAGTATTTGATCTCAACGCCACGTTATTCTTCCGATCTATCACCGCACGACTATTTCCTCTCCCCGAAATTAAAGCTGCCATTGAGAAGACATGTTTTTGACGATGAAGAAGATATCTAAAAAAACGTGACAACCTTTCCTCGTCTCTTGGCAACAGAATACATAATAGAAATCTTTTGAATCATTAATGGATCATGCATCTAGCTTTGTCCATAGTGAAGGGTTCTGTTTTGACTCATAAAAGTAAGGTTTATGACAATGCAATGCTTCCCTTTAAAAACTATATGCACTATTTTGTCACTTTATTTAATTATCACCTATTTATTATTCATTCAAAAAGTTCTATTTCCAAAGAAAATTTTAAATTTCCTTAAAATTTATACGTAACTTAAATTTAAAATATTAGCAACTATGTTTGATTTAATTACATATACATTTCAAAACTATATATGTAAAAGTAAAAATAAAAGCTTAAAAATCTATTTTTAATTTTCAAACGTACTCAAGTGAAGTTTTTGTATTAAATGATTCATGATTAAAATCTATTAAAGACACATAAAATTCTTAATTATATATACTACGATTACTGACTATTGCTGAAAATTCTATATGTTTAATGTAGGTTTTTCACAAAATAAACTTTAAAGAGTATACGATTCTATAATCTTTTTAAAAAGTAGAATATTAGGCATGTTTATAAGAACAATAAGTATTCGTAGGTCAAAAACCATTACATAAAAATTCCCTATTTAAATTAGTATAAATATTACCAAATTTTATAAATTTTTAAAAAGTTCTCTTCTGTTATTAACTGAAATTATAATTAATTTTAACTTAACATTTACTAAAGTAAAATATCATTGGTAAGAATTAATAAATAATTTTTGAGTTGTTAATTTTTTTAATTTACCTCGATATATTTTGATAATTTTAATTATTTATTATTTTTCACTAAGAAATATTTTCTTATAAATAGAATAGTACAATTGTATTTAAATGGGTTTTTGAAAATCATTTGTAACAAAATACTAAATGCTAAGTCTTAAAGAATTAATCACTTCGAGGAAATATTGATTATTGATTGAAAATTATTAATATTTAATTATCAACAATTATTTAACTAAAAAAGAGAATTATAAGTTTTATTTCTTAAAATATCAGATGTTTCTAAAGTATGCAGCTAGTTAATTTTTCTATGAAAACATTATAATAGTTTAATTTAAAGAATCCCACCATTTTTATAAACTTTCATCAAAAAGTCATTTCCATTTGCACGCATAACAACTAAATACTGCTGAAAATAATAGAAATTTTTTTTAATATTGACGAAGAACCATAGAAAATTGATGGAAGAAGAAATTCTTTATCATTAATGAAGTGAAAATAATTTAACATTGTGATTTTAAGGATTTTTTCACGCAACATTCTGCACAAATTAAATTTGATTAAAAAAAAGTTCTGGGAAACTCTTCACAAAAAAAATTTACTGATAAGAAGAAAAATGTTCTTAAAGTGAAATTCGATTATCAAAAAAAAAAATGTATTAAGTGAGGATGAATCTTAATTTGAATCATCTATGGTATTTTGTGTGTTTCCTCGGGGCATAAATTGTTAAGGGAATTGAGGACGATGGATCTAAGTAGAAAGGGAAATAAAAACTAGAGAGGGAAAAAAGGGAATAAAATATATCCTAAACGTGACTATGAGTTTTGGTGTTGTACTTTTTTTCCATCTCTTTTCTCTACCAAGAGATAATAAAATTAAACCCCATCCGCTATTTATACTTTTGACTTCAAGAGGAAGCATTAGAAATCGATACATTTTTAGATAGAAATGGGAAGTTAAAAAAAAATCACTTATTCTACAGTACTATTAATGAAAGATGGGAGCATTGTTTGCCTTTTCTTTTATCGTATTATTGACTTCGAAAACTTTGAATTTAGTTTTTCATTTTATTTTTCATTCAATTTCGCGGATTTATTAAATGGAACATCAATTAATAATGCATTTTTATTTCGAGTTAGAGTTTTTGCTTTCTAATATTTTTCTTAAGAAGATTTCTTCTTATGTTATACATTTAACACTACATATTTTTAAAAGTAAAACTCAATTAACTGTAACTTGTCAAAACGATATTTTAATACAATTTTTTTATATGAATATAACGTTTATAAGTGACATTTAAAATTAAAACTATGTTTTAGTAAACGTTTTACTGAATTTCAGCAATTCCAAAAGATGAGGATAAGGTTGATAAGCCAATAATATATTCTTTAGAAACATTAAAATAAGCAGTGTAATTTTTTATTTTAAATTATTTTTTACTTTACTAAAGAAACCTAAAAAAACAATTCTTAAAAACATTAAACTAAGTTTATTTTTATTCTGATATTTAATTTTATTATAACATGAATCCTCTTTTATAAAATTATGTTTATCCTATATGAATTACATCAGTCATATGGCTGCGTAAAAATCAAGAAAATTTTAGTAAATATTTTTACAAACTAAGAATACTTTTAAAAAACATTATGCATTTATATTTTTATTGCAAATTAAATCACGTAGATACAATTTTTATTTATTACATTCAATTTAACGCTTACTTTTTTATTTCAGTTAATGTGCAGATTAAAATTTATTTAACTTATATATCAAACAATTTTAGTTGAAAAAATTTTATTTCAAACATATTAAAATTTTGCAGTTTTCTAAACGATAAAAAAACTAACTCTAATATAAAATTGCAATAATCAAATTTGAAGGGATTAGCAAGTACGGTATTAATTATGCTTTATTCTATTATGTAAAAAACTATCAAATGTTTATTCTTTTTTAACTGATTCAGAAATGATTATTTTATAATAAACATTTCATTTAAGAATAAAAAAATAGCACCATATAAATGATAATCACAGTTTTTATCTTGAGTAATGTAAAAACTAATTCAAGTAAGAATAGAATCTATTTTACAATTTTAATCTTATCATTGTTTTAGCATGATATTATATCATATTATTTATATTTTATTATGTAACTTATCATTTATACATATCATTCCTATTAATATATTGCTTAAAAATATATACATAAAGCTTTAGATTTTACTTAAATTTAAATAAGAAATATTTTGAAATTGGAAGAAATTCCGTAATTAAATTTTTACATGAAATTGATTACTTTTATACAAGTTAATTAACAGTAAATATTATCAATATAGAGTTTATTTTTACTATATATTATAACAAGTAGTTTTATGTAAGTAAACTGTAAAAAACCTAAATGAAAATTTAGATTTTCATCAGGGGCAAGCCTTCAATATTCATTTCTTTATTCAGAAATAAGTTTTAAACTATTATATGGATATAAAATTTAAGTAATACGAATTAAATTAATTTTTTTAAGTTCATAAATAAGTAAATATAAGGAGAAAGAAATTTTTAAATAACTTAATCACCAGAAATTACTTTTCCAGAAATTACTCTTCAGAAGTTTGTCCATTAAATTTAGTATTTCTTTAAACTCAAATATATAAAATTTAGCTAAAACATTACCCAGATAAGGGTGTATAATTAAGTAATGTTTTCAATTTTCTGAAATTTTGCTCACTATTTGATATATACAGGAGTTTGTGTAAATTTGACACACAACTGCCGTTAAATGAATGTAGATAATTATAAAAGTTCGAAAATATAAATTAATTTTAAAAACAGTATTTAATTTAAAATAAGAATTATTCATGTGCATGGCATCAATAGACGTTAATTTTGTAATCTATATTAATCCACGCATGAAATATATGCTAAATGAATTTTCTATAATTTAAAATCATGAATAAAAATGCGAAATGGTTGTAAATAAGGATTTCACAATTGGACATCTATTGGTACTTAATATTAAAACCAAATAATATTAAAAAATAAAATTTTAAAAATTTTTCATTTAAAATATGATTGCAAAACATAATAAAATATTTTTAGATAAAATTGCTATTTAATTACATAGATACATTACATCTAAACTGAATAAACCAAAAGTACAATGTCACTGAAACAAAAATAAATTAAATTTTTAAGAAAATTTAGATGAGAAAAAAGATATTTAATTTTCTGTTTAAAAGGAAATAATTTTTAAAAAGGAAAAAGGGAAACACATTTTAAGATATTCCCTCTTCTTGAGTACTAGAGTTCATCAGATTTCCGATTTTGCTGATTGAAGAAGTACTTTCGATCACAGAAACAATTTCAATAACAGATTTGGAATGGTAACTTCCTTCTCTCTTAAGGAGTTCGCAGCAGATCCAGAAAGAATGTATTGCACAGGAATGAGGACATAATTATCGCGTGTGGCATTTGCATTTCAGAATTTCACCATGACAACAGCCGCCATTTACCCAACGCCACCCTTTTCGCGGCGGGAAAATGGTCCATTAAGCGCTGAAGCCCGCCATCCCCAACTGCAGAGGGACAACTTTTATCTCATGGCGTCCCGAACGCTTTCTCAGACATCTTTCCCATTTTAATCAGATATTTGATGAATTAGCAACGGGTATATGGATATCTCGCTACTGCAGGGTTAATCGGTTACATTTGGAGTCGAGAGAGAAGGAAATGATGGAATCTCGATGGAGGGATTTTCGAGGAAAAAAGGGATATTTCCTGTTTCTACCATTCCGTTCCTTAATCGGAATCAGAGATGGAAGTGATACGAACATGAAAAAAAAATGGTTTGACTTTGCCGTATAGCGACTTAATGACATCGGTGAGATGCACATTTTCGTTTGAGATACGTAGCTGCCTGATGCCGTGCCAAACGTCACGTGACTGAAATGAGGAAATGAAATTGAAGATTTCATATACTGTGTCCTTGATATGCAAATGGGTATGTGTTTCGGAAGTTTTTATGATGACAGAAGATCTTGTCTTATATGAGTTTAAATGGGAAAGGTTCTGCCGAATTACAAAAGTAATTCAATAGATGATGATGTTTAAATTAGCATAAACTTAAATATATAAATTACAAGATTGTTCAAGGATCTATACAAACGTTAGATTATATGATCAAAAGAAGGAATGGTAATTACATATAAGACACTGAATTATTTTACCGATTTCAAAGTAATGTACAGTTTCTCAGAAACTCACCAAAGTCATTCCATTCTTATTGCAGATTAAGAGATCCTAAGCACTTGAAATAAAAACATTTCAGTCAGAGTTTGCTGGTACTGGTTTCTTAAACTAAACAATATAATTCTTGAGATTGTAAGAATAATTTAATAATAGTAAATCATAGATACATAATGAAATACAAAAGACTAAAATACAAGAATAAAATATGAGACTGAATATTGCAATTTGAATTCAAAATTTATCGAACAAATTAGGTAATTCAGTTATCGATAAAAATAAGAGTAATATCTAACATAAAATAATTTTTGTTTTCAAAAAATATTTTCACATTTATTCAGAGCAAAAGACCTGAAATACATAACATGAGAAATGTGAGCCAGTGAGTAGATTTTTATAATACAAAACATAGTAATTTGTAATAATTTTATATAACTTTTTAATAAAGTTAAAATAGTATTTAAAATAATTAAAATTGAGGATACTTGGCATTATAGAAACTTTGCGAGTGGAAAAATCCATTAGTTTGTATTATAAAACACATAGAGTAAAATACATTTTATTTTGATAATGATTTAATACATATGATTGTATACTGTTAAGCACATATTCAATAAAACTTGTATAAAATTAGCAAAACTGTGAATAGTGACCTTTATTTTTGAAGGCTCTATATTTCGGAAAAAATTTTTGTACAATACTTGGTAAATAAATGGAAACTCTTTATTTTTTTTAATTTAAAATGGTTTACTTAATGAGATAAAGAAATAATGATTAAAAAATGAAAATTAATAGCAACTTTTATGTCGAAAAATTCATTTCCTTGTAATACTATATACTATTACTAAGAACAAATGATTTTTCGATAAGAGAAACTATAGTCAACCAATGCCAAGCCAATCTGAAAAATATAGTAATAAAATATGTAATAGTAAGTAGCCTCTTAGGAATACTTAGGTGCGTAGCATAGTCAACTTTCTTTTGGTGGAGAAATACATTTCCCAGGACTACTTCTATCAAGCAGTACTACATCCGCCGATACTTTTGTCGACCAATGTAATTTATTATTCGCAAGGAAAAAACACCACTCTGTGTCTCTATCGCAAAGAGCTCTAAAAACACTACACCTTAGAAATGTTTTATGGGTGTCGGTGTTTTATTTACCTCCCACCTTCACAAGTAAGATCTCTGCTGCTACCACCAAAAACCTGCGAAAGTCTAAATATTTTTCCTTTGCTTTTTTTTCTTTATTTTTCTAACGTTCCGGAAAAAAAGAAGAGTTGTTGCTCTTGGTGATTTATTCTCATTTGAGAGTAGAAGCGGGTAAGTGCAGAGTAATGCCAGCAGGAGACGTGGAAAAGGTGTTGTAAGTGTGTTTGCCTTCTTCCAAACATTCTGTGAGAGAAGCAAATTTTTTCAAGTAAGATAGAGATCTGCATGAATGTTTTAGTGTCTGAAACAACAAACTATTTGGGAAGGTGCGTGGTCATATTTTAAAGGTGTTTGCCTTCACCTTTGATCCTTCAAGTGAGTAATGCTGTCTTTTTTCATTCTGCACTTAAGGCAAATGTGTGTTATTGGTTTATTTTACCGTAATCAATCTTATAATAAATAAAAGATTCATGCATTAAATGCTCAAGACATGAAGTGTACTAATGTATTTGACGTATATATGCACTTATTTATTTTCACATTCACTTAAGGGCGAAAATTTATGTCAAAATGATTCTCAAAAGAGATTTGAAAATTTATATATATGAACGCACTTTTTTTTTATTATGCATTACTTAAATATATTCATAGTACAATATATAAATAATTTGTAAATACTTTTAAATTTTACTAAAAAACAACAATCTTACATAATTCTTATGAATTATCTCAATAAACGGGAATAATTTAAATAAAAATTTCATAATGGAATTAAAGAAAAAACGCTAGACAAAATATAAATAAAATTTGAAAATTTATTCAACTATCCAAAAAATCATGTCGAGTCTATTATAAATTTTAAAACAATGACTTAAATAGCAATGAAAATCTTTGAAAACATATGAAACAATTTTTTTGATTTATGTATTTTACCTTTCCTTTAATATATTTAAATTTATAAATCAAAAATTTGTTATTAGGTATTTTCAAAATTCTTTATTGCTATTCAATTAATCTTTATAAAATTTACAGAAGATTCGACATGATATTTTTTCTGAATAATTGAATAAATATTTATCTTTCCAGAGATAGATTTGAATATAAAAAAAAATAACTAACTTCAACTTTGCCATTTAATACTCACATAATGAGACTCTTATTGACTTAATGTATTGTGTTCTTATTTTATTATATTTTAAATCATACATTTTTGTAGATTATGTAACATTTATTTCATAATTAATAAAATTAACAGTTAAAAGCAAAATTTTAGAAAAATGCTTTTCACGATTGACTACCTTAATTAAATCACATTGTAGATAATTTAACAGAGTTTATCATAATCATACGACCTTGCGTTCAATCTAACGTATATTAATTTTACATTCAAGGAAATATTAGGTTAAAGTTTTTAATAAATTAATATTTTGCGTTTTATTACCATTATCCTCTTCTAATAAATTCTTCTAATTATTTTTCTCATATAATTATAAATTTATTATTATAGATTCACTGGATTGCATATTAAATTATTTTCATCATCACTAACTTTAGTCAATTAATTAATTAATTCTTAAGATAATTTAATTTCATAAAAACAAACTTTAAAGCAATATATTTGTTAAACTGATTAATTTAAAAATTAGAACAATATATATGCTAAAAACAATTTGAATTTTAACAATTCTTCAAATTCACTCACGTGTCAAAAAATTTTATTTATTTGTTTTTTATTTTATCATCAATTTAAAATCCAAGCTTCGTTTAACTTAAATCCTTTTTTGACAAATAATAAATAAAAATATTTAATGTGCTGACCTTTTAGAATAATACTACTATAAGTATAGTTAATAAAGAGTTGGATTTATATATATATATATATATATATATATATATATATATATATATATATAGAGAGAGAGAGAGAGAGAGATAGATAGATAGATATTGATATTAAAATTATATATTATATAATTTCATCTAACTCAAAACAACAAATGTCAAAAAATTTGACCAGTACTTGTTTTTCATTTTATATTTATTTAAACAGTTATTATTTGGATAAGGAGAGGGTTAATGCATCTGTATTTGATAGTTATGATTAGATGAGCGATCGCTTGCGTGTGTGTGTGTGAAATTTAGTCTTCTTCCTGCCATTACTCAAGAGAATGCCCGTAACAAGAGACGTCAAATTTTCAGCAAGTCTTGTCTGTACTTGAGGCCATGTGTGTGACGTCAGCAATCAAGGGCAGGGTAATTCATCACAATCAAGAATCTGATACAATGATCTACAGGAAAGTTTGTGCATCATTAACTATATTCGAACAGATAAGAAAATCATTGAAATCGTCTTACGAGGTGACAATGATAGACGTTGAAATCGCTCCTGCGGGGAATTGGTTTATTATTACACAAAATAAAACTGTTTTCTTACTTTGGGGAAATTGCCAGCAATTTTAAGAAAATCAAAATTTCAAAAGAAACAAATAAGTGATGAGCCTTTATAGTGACCTTTTAGATCCTGAACTCATGATTTTATATAAATACATTATTATATTGATTTATATCGAAAAGCGATGAAATTTCTTATTTGATGTTTAGTAATGATTAATCATAACAGGAACATATATTTTTTATTATTCAATATTCTGAGCACATCAAAATGTATATCGTATTTGATGATAAGTCCCTATTACTGTAGTATGGTACATTTCTTGTTAAGTGGTTTTTCCTAAGTGAAAAAACAATATTAATTTTGAAATCGTATACATTTCACTTATTAGGAATTACCTTATTAAATAATTCATAAATTCAAGATAAAAATATATTATTCAAATCTATAAAAACATAAAGATATTTATTACTTCAAGAAAAAAACTATAATTAAAGATAAATAATAAAATGATATGATATTAATAAATATTTAGATGTAATATATTTTTTTTTGTATTTTGATTTAGGAAGATAACCAAAAAATTAATGTCAAACTTCGACATATAATTACTATTATTGTGACAATATTTTTTTATAAATAATGGTCAGAATCTCAGTTTTTATTCCGAACCACTAAATGACCATTCAGACATAATTACAAAAATACCATTCAGCTCTCAGATTATCCCAAGCTTGATGCAAAAATTTTAAATAATTAACTGAGTTGGACATAATATTCTCACGTTTGGTTGACAAATGTTTCAGAAATCAGTTGGAGAAAGTATAGAAGATAAAAATTTATAAACTGCAAAAATATCATTAACTTTCCTGCAACCCTTCAAAATAAAATAAATATCATAAAATGTAAGAACTTTGCTTTCAATTAATGTAAGGACTATCTTATACTTTATTTTCAAGCAATAAATAATTTTCACTCTATATAATTTTGATATTAAAAACATGCTTCCTTTGTAAATGTTTCTAATAATTTATCACAAATAACTAACCGGATGAAAGCATTAAGATTTTGCGAGAGAATATTATCTAGAATTAATTTAAGAGGAATAGAACACAAGTAGGCTTAGTAATGTTATTTAGTAGCAATATTCTGATAGGAAATAAATAATATTAATTTTCTTGTAATTAGGGCATTAGAAAGAGGAGTTAACGCACTCTTGATCTTAATTGGATATTGTTATTCATCAGATTTAATTACTCAAAATGAGCAGGTACATCTCCACTTACGAGATAAAAGATCTCCTTAGAATATTTCCTGAAAAGATTGCCAAGTAAGAAAGCTAAATGGTATTTATTTGTCATGATATGACATTAGAGCTAATACATGAAATCTGATTGTTCAACCTGAATTAGATCAAGAATATATTAAGTAAATAAATGTTCAAGAATTAAGCTATCTAATCACAAAATATTATCATCAAAACTTTTACAAATAATAAATATTTTATTTTGTATTAAAGAAATTAAATTAAAATTATTTTTCTTATTTTTTTATACTGTTGATTATTGAATAAATGTAAGCTTTAACGAATTATAATAGTTTTTATAACTGAACTAACAATTTATTAATTTTCGCTAACATACAAATATTTAGTAAATGAAATTTATTTATTATTAATATTTTATAAATGTAAACTATGAATTCATTTTTTAAAATATTTTACATGTAAAAATTATTTTCACACTGTTATGTTTTGTATAACATTACATTATATTTACATCAAAATGCATTTTATATGTTTTTCAGGGGCTACATATAAATATTTAGATCTTAAAACATTATTTAATCTAATGTTCACAAAGGAATTTAAATTTTCTGTACTGATATGTGTTATGTAAGTTAATTCAGCTATAGAAATTTTAAATTAAAAGTTATTTAAGAGCTTGTTACTATTTTAATTATGAAATTTATAATAACACAAAATTTTTTTGAATTTAAAATTCACTGAGAAAATTATGCTATATTATGTTTTAACATTTAAAAGTAAAATTGTATAACGATACAGTCATATATTTGTACATGTAAAATATATTAATGATAGATGATTTGAAAACAAGCACATCCATAAGACATACATATGAAAATACATAAGAAACCTTTAATAAGTTATTGAAAGTTATTTTAAATTGACTCATTTAAGTATCTAAAAATGAATTTTTTAAATCTGCTTAATAAAATTAATTTTTTTGATAAAACAAAATAAGAAAACTAAAAATGTCTTAATAATTATTTATAATGCTTATAACTTTTACTTACTTATTATTACTTACTTATATTAAAATTATTATTTTATTTATTAATAAAATTATTATTTTAATTTTATCTATATTTCGAAAAAATTGATTTTTCATATTAAATAATCAATATTTTCGTCAAGCAGGTTTTTAATTTTAGATAAGTAGATACACTCAATGTGCAAATAATTAATCATATAAATGCAGTTTATTATGTATCATAAGTGTGCACTTGTACATGTGTACATAAATTTTTTACACAAAAATCCATTTGTGACAATAGAACTCAGACAAAAATTTTAATATATAATTAGAGAAAGTTCAATAATCCTGCAGTTTCATTTTACAATATATTATTTCTTACATATAAGTTAAATTAAAGATATTTAACAATATTTTTAGTAATGTTAAATATTTCCTTTAAAAAAACATTTAAAAATTTTTAAAGACATTTTTTAATATAAAACTTTAAATTGGAAACATTAGTGATTTGATTAACGTATAAAATATTAAAAAACAATCTTATTTGATGAGAAATAAGTAAACTGTTGATTTATTATTATTCAAATTTGATTCATCATAAGAGTCTAGGTGAGTTATTTTTATGCTAATAATAAAATATAAACTAATTTTTATCATAAATCTAAATTATAATATCATGAGCATGGAATTATAAGAATATTTATAACATGTATTTTTTATTATTAAAATACTTTACGATATTAATATTTTCATTACATGATTAAATTTATAAATAAATATCTAGAAAAATAAGCTTATTTTTCAGTAAAATAATTCATTGACTTTACCAAGTTAAAGATACTGTCGAATTTTAAAGTCTGAGCACTCATTTTTAATTTTTTTTTAAATTTACAATTTATATTTTCAAATATTTTTTCAGAAAAATGCTAATTTAAATCACTTTATAAGCATTAATTGAGGAAATCAAAGTTTTCAAGAAAACTGTAACTGTAGAAGTCAGAAAAACTTAAACATTTCTTTTCTTTATAAAACACGTCATTACTTAGTTATTACTACCTTCTTTAATTTCCTAAAAACAGATATATTGCATTTAAAAAAATATAAATAAATGCACAAATAATTTAATGTCATAAATATATATGATTTCAAATTTATTGAATACATTAATAATATGAAAAAAACGTTAATAATTGTTTTAGATAAGAAAAATGTCATATATAAGGAAAAATCATGAGAGAAAGTAATATATTCAGTGAATGTAAAAAAACATTTAAATTAATTTAATTCATATAAACTTGAATATTCTTTAAGGAACTGCTAAGAAACAAAATGATAGTGAATAGAAGATTTCATTTTAAATAACTTTCTGGTTATAAGTAAATTATCAAATAGTTCAGCGAGAAATTTGCCTAAATCCTTCAATTTAGGCAAATTTCTATCTATTTATTTTCTTTTCAACACAATATATTTCAATTTCATAAAACATTTGACAACTTTTGTTGATATTTATGCTTCAAACAAATACTTTCAAAATGTAAATAGTTTAAAAACAAATGTATAAAATGTATTTTATAATATAAATGTTAACTTTGTAAACAGAAGACAACCTATAATAAACAATAAAAAATTACTTTACTGAAGAAATACAAAAAAAATATCCTCTTAATTTCAAATGTGTTTAAACTTTATTGGGTCTTAATTAAGAATCTTGATAAAAATAATTTAAAATATATTTCTGCAATGATGGAAAGTTTTCAAATAAATTTTCCCAAAGTCTGGGAGCGAAATCATTAGGAATTTGCCAAAAAAAAAAGATTTTCTTAACTAAATGTGCAATGATTTTCTTTATAGGAAAGAACTCTGATGACGTTTTTCAAATTTGATAAATTGAAACACGCCAAATGACCGTACGATTGAATTTTTTTCAAATTCCAATGAAAGAGAATTACGTTTCCGCATCAAGGTTAATAGTTGCTGGTAATGGCAAAACGCGGCTCTTGTACGTTGGAGTAAGGGACCTTACTCCAATTTTTGCTTACAACTTCATTAGCATCGGTGGTAATATCGATGGAAAAATTCCAATTCATTAAATGACATCATGCTCTGCTCTCTCCTTGCTTATCGTCACTTCTAATTTCCAATCAAGACGTTTGCTGCTTCCTCCATGCAGAAGAAATCGATAGTGACGCTATACATTCATACGTACTGGAGAGAACAAAGAGAAAGGGGACACACTTTTTCCCCTACTCCTATATTTCCATTTTTTTCAGTTCCTCTTTTTTTTCCTAGACTCTCCATCCACTTTTTGAATTAAAGTTGATGGATTCTTCTGAGGAGGATAATGAGTAGAGATCACAGTGAGAGAGAGAGAGAGATAAAAAAGAATGGCTTAACGAGAGGCGGATAAGGGGTTTGGAGGGCTGACAGCGAACAATGAGTTGGTTATGATTAAAGCAGAGAGACTCATAATAAGACGTTGATGGTTTTAATTAGGATGCCTCTTGAACGCCAAGGTGAGAACAAACAATGAATGCTGTTATATATGCCCTAAAGTGGCTTTTTCGGGAGGAAAGGTCCTGGAGGAAACTGTGGCATGTTTCTTTTCCGGAAGAGTTTATTCTCCGGGATGTATTTGTCTTTCGAGAGGTGCTATTTCAAATAAAGTAATTAAGAGAATAATCAAAGAAGATGAGGGGTTTTTTTCTTCTTGACAGTTTGATAGATTTTACAACGTTACCATAAAACAGAAAAACAAGTTGAACTAATTGCTATAATGATATGGTTCGTGGAAATTAAGTAATGAAAGTGATGAATCAGTGTAACGTTCGATTTTTTTGTATTATTATGAAATAAAACAGGAATTAAAATACAGTATTTTTATTTATACATGATGAAATCAATTGCTTAATAATTATGTACTTATTACGTTGTTTTAATTTTATGTATTACATAAGCATAAAATCATTGAATTTGTTTTACACTTTGACAAAATTTCTAATATTAATATCACAGAATAATTAGGAATTTTAATATATAACCTAATTGAATTTTATTTCTCAATAAAATTAATTAGGTTATTGCATTGATTAATTTTAAAATCAATAGGAAGTAATAATAAAGTATAAAATATATTTATAATAAATGCAAAATAACATTTAAAATTATACCTTTAAAAAACAGAAAATTGTTTTATAAATTTGAGATGAGAAAAGTCTTCAAAGTTTTGAAATTATATTAATGTATTTAAAACAATCAAAGTAAAAGAAGCGGAGAAAAATAAATTTCATTAAAATATAAATCAAATTCTTTTTATTTAACATTCAAAAATTAATATTAGCTTACAGAAATTCAAAATATTTTTTATAATTCTTATAACTGCTTATTATATTTCTTAACAAGTAATGGAAACACTACAGAATATTATTTTTACATTGCTATATCAAAATTTTTAAAACGTTAGATATGTTTTTATTTATATAATCGAAAATAATACTAAAATTCTGAATCGTATTTGAATATTTATGTATAAGTAAATATTATTTTGAAGCAAAAATCCGCTTCCTAAATTTGTGGCTCAATAATCAAAGAAAAGGAAAAAAAATGTTTTCTTTAAAATGAAATTACTATAGTAAAATCATAATACTAATTTAATTTTATTAATTCTTTAAAAACAATTCGTTAACAAAAAAATATCTTTAACTATATTTAGTAATCAATCTCAAGAATGTAAAATTTTTCATAAATTTCCAGAATTTGTTTTAATATGTTTTATTAATTTTGAGTAATATACTTAGTGTGTTATGTTAGCGCAAGGTAAGCAAAGTTTGATTAACACTCTAAGAACCAATTTTTATCACTTATTGTACTATGTATTGTTGCAATATCATCTATGAAACATTTACATCAAGGTAAAAGTGCAACATTGCAAGTACATTTGGACTATCAGTTTATTTAGTCATCCATGAAAAACACCAGGACTTTACATCCATGCAATTAGGACATGCCCCTGTGTCAAAATGCTCCCACCAGGCCCCTGCAAATTGAAAGTAAGATAAGATGGATTCATAGTGTCGAAAGGTTCTCGTACATATTTTTAACATATTTCTATCAGTGTAAGCAATGCTCTAACGGAATTCATTCGACCGCAGTATCTCGGAGTTAAGTTGCCCTTTTCCCGAACACAAACAGAATTTTGTGTTTCAAACAGGAAAGAGAGGTTTCTCACAAACATTCGATTATGATTTTTTATCCTCTGCACAGACTTCAAGCAGAAATCTATTATGAAAGTCTAAATTGCTAAGTTTTGTCATTTGATTCACCTTCTTTAAGATTGTACTTGTGCGTAGTTGTAACTTCTTTATAGACTGTGGAGTTTTATTGTTGCACCAGCATACTTCCTTGTACATAGCCCTGTGTTGGTCCCTGCAAGTTAGATGGAAGCTGCCTGGAGGGAGACTTCAAAATTTAGAAGCAAGGATCAAGCAGAAGGTAGTCTTCTATTAAGTCATAATTCGAACTCACTGCCTTCCGATAATGAAAACGATACCCTATCCAACCAGGCCACCTACTCCCGACTGTGGAGTTTTGATTGAACTCTTAAATACACTTCATAGGGATCTTTTGAGAACCCAGCAAGCATATTGTCTTTGAAATCGAGACATTTACTAAGTGCCTACTAATTGGACGTTCTTTTCAAATCTTGAATGATCTGTCGTTTTTATCTCATTTTACTCAATTCATTTTGAAAAGAGCATTTACACTTTACTTAAGCTAGCATTCTAACATCGTGTGTCCCACATTATAAACAACCATCCTGGCAATTTTTTAAATAATGAAAATCACAATTTTTTCTAATTCATTGGACAGTGTATGCATGTGCCTATAATTTTATTTTTTAATACAGAAAGTAATCACTTCATCTAACACTGTATAACACGCACAAAAAAAGATTGTCTTACAAGAGATTAAAAAGAAATCAGGAAAATAGATTCGAACAATTGTACGCTATTTTGTAAATTTTACATCTCTTTTGTGACAAGTTATAATTAAAATAACAAATTTTTATAAGTTTATTGTATGTTGCTCTATGTTATTACTAATATATAATGTGTAAAGCGGAATTTTTAATCACATTTTTAGTAATTTATTATTAAGAATTAATTTTAAGAGATATGTGATTAATATTTGCTTTGTGTAAATAATATTTCAGAATTTTAAAGAATGTTCAAGTAGAGTTAGTTCTATCTTTATTGTAGGGCATTAGATGATAATATCAGCAGAACGTTGTTTTTCAGAGTCAAGTTCAAGCCTGCTATGAACATGAAAGAGAGAACATTTTCAATCAACACCCATAGTTTCTTAATATGGACTTATTTTGAATTGCCAAAAAATGACATATTTAAAACATCGACAGTTCCAATTTTTTTTTATTTTCCTGTTTTTAGAAACATTATAATAACAATTACATTATATTAATGTAATATTAAATTTAAAAATTTCCACAGATATGCTTTGAATCTTTTAGTACTTTCTTACTGTATTAAGCAAATATCATTTTTAAAGATGGCATATCGTAAATGATCACTTGCGATACAAGCATTCTTCTATTATAAAGGAAGCATCGCGTCCTTTCTTTTCTAATAATTAAAAGGACACAATAAATAATTCCCTGTAAAAACTCTTCAATATTTTAAACATTTTGGAGCCAAAATAATCAGAATCACTTACCTTCACTGTTAAAGAAAGGAAAAATTTTTTGTTCATTGTTTGTTCAACTTTGTTTCATTGTTCGCTGAAGACAAGAAATATTTTTAATAAAATGAATTGGGATAAGTGCATATATAAGTGGGATGTGATATAGTTAAATCAAATTTGCCCTAATTTTTCATGAAAACTAATAAAATTATTTTAATAGAAAATAAATATGTTGATTTTCAAGGAGATATTTCAGAAAAATATTCTATATTTATCAGAAAGCTAATTTATTCTAATCCACCTCATAAGAGATTTTATTAAATTATCAAACGTATGTTTAATTAATAATGGTGTTTATGAACGATTCAGTGTTTACACAAGCTAGTAAACAAAATGTGATTCTAATTAATTTGAAAGAATCTTAATTTATTGCTAATCTTACAATATACTGTCTGCTTCATTAATTCCTTGATGAAAATATTTCAATTAAGAGAAAATTGTCTCTTGAATATTTCTCAAAATGATTCCGTAGTTGATACGTCAACAAAATTATCTCCTGTAAATATGTGAAACGCTTACACAGTTATAAAGAGAGACGGCGGAAGGGCAAGGAGTAAAAAGGAAGTGGCATTTATCTTTCGCATGCTTGACATGGAACTCAGTGTATCCCCGAAGAGGATTAGGACTGAATTCCTACAAGGACAATTGCTGCGAAATCTTCCCTCTTATCTCACAAAAGAAGGGAGGAGAAAATGGAGATCTCGCATTTGGAAAAGATCTCAAAGAGAAAAGGGATTTCTCATCCTGGAGAAAAGGAAGAAGAATCTCGCGATCACGAGAGGGAGAGAGAGAGATTTCTGATAAAAGCTTTTCATTCATTCACATTTCGATTTCCGCCAGCGAACAGATTGACCAATACTCCCGAAGACAAAACAACTAATTGCCGAGCTTTATGCAAGTATCGAACTTAATTGACTCCGAGGAAAGAGATCATTGAGGGAAAACGAAGGAATAATTACAGGAGAGAGAATGCAGTTGAGAGGGAATAATTGAAATGAATAGGTAACAAGATGAGAGAAGCAGTTGTTGTAATTAAGTTTGAGAATGGACGACTGTCACGCGGCGGGCTCATTTTTCCTTGCGAAAACTTAGTTTCCCTGCATATAGGGAATTCTGTATACATCTAAGGTTTCAGAATATTTGAATTAAAAATTTTGCTTAAATTAATTTGATTACTTAAATTAAAAATTTTGCTTAAATGACAGAAAATAAAAAATTAAGCAATGAAAATTTTGTATATCAAATGTTTTATCTTACTTTTTATTTCCCTATTAATTTCCTTTTAGTATATGAGGAAAAACAGTATTGGATATTAATCACTATCACAGTAATACATATTAGGAAAAATTCTTCAAAATGGGTGAAATATCTTGAAGAATGTGATAATGTATATATAATCCCAGGTAAAAAGGTTTCTAAATACATTAAGTAACAATGAAAATGTAATACCATAAAGTCATATATAAATATAATATATATTGCCAAAGAGGGGGAGCAATAACAGTAAATAATAAGTGATATTTACACTGTTAGACATAAAAAAGCGCATGTACAATATGCTCATTAAGTTATATGGGCACCATTTGCAGAAATATTTGAAACAATAATCCCAGATAGATACATTAGAAGAAGTGGATTGTCTCTTGAGCGATATTGTGCATTCTTTTTTAACTATAGTTTATCTTCTGAAATTTCAATGACAACAGCTGGAAATGGTTTGTGATTACTTCCAGTATAATTTGCATCAGTAAAAAGTACAGGAGGTATTATACCCTGAAAATACCTGGTTATCCTTAAAATTTGTTATCTCATATAGTGCTATTTGGATTTATTCTGTTGTTGTATAATGTTGATGAATTCTTGTAAGAATAGTAGCGTTAGTGTATTGAGCAAGTCATTCATTTATTATTAGAGCATTTTTAATAATTCGAGATAGTAATACTCATACAGTTACTATAATTGACTATACTTTAAAATTTAACAGCAATGATTTCCACATTATGACCATCTACAATTATAGTCAGATAACATATGTCACGCCGTTGTCACTAGAATCATCGGAAGACACTATACTAATCTACTCCGAAGTTAAAAAAGCTATATCAAGACATTATCCTTGATGAAAGGCCTGTACTATTATATCAATTACTGTTTCTTATGGACTAATAGTATATGTCATTAAATACTAATCAAAAATAAATCCTGACAGATATAAGCTCATAAAATCTTTTGTTGACTATCCTACATCAGTTGTAATATATCATGAACGTTTTCCGTCTTGATATGTCATAGTGCATACCGATATATGTTCACAAATCATAAATCAACTTCGATCAAATGCCACATCTAGAATTTACTGCATTCTCTCCTTACAATCAACTTCACCACAACAGATACACCACATAGGTGCATATCCGTGGGATGTAGAGTATGTAAAAATTTACTGGGTTTTATTGTTGTTACCCATCCTATCTAATTAGTGATTTTGCTAAGCCAGATCTATGAAAACATTAACTAATAAAAAGTCCAGAAAAAGAAAAGGACTTAGTAACCAGTCCTCTTGTTCAAATCCTGAGCAGAAAAGCAGATGTTCAGGGGTAAAACTTGGGATATGGGTTTTTTTACCCAAGGGGAAGATCTTGTTTCCTTGATAATTTCTAAGGCATTTCAGGTACCTACTTATAAATCTTGATAAAACTGTTTACTTTATACGATTATCCTTAAAAGTGACAGCACCTCTCTGTTGCTTTCCACCATATCAATCATGAGTTGGGGGAGAATGCCAAAATAAAAGCAATAGTAGATTTGATTTTTGACAGATCTCCAAAAAGTCAGGGTACTAGATGTCAACACCATTAAAGTTCCCTATTTTGCCTGGTTAATGACTTTTTCCTTAAAGCTCCTTATTTGGTCAGCTACTTCATTTCCACTAAGCCCAACGTGTGAAAGGATACACAGTAGACAATTATTTACTGAAATACACATGCGTTCTAATAAAATGATTTAAAAAAAAGTCATTTTATTAACACAAAAGATTTGCAAAGAAAATGAACACAAGTATAATAATTAATAGTTAATCAAAGGAAGGATAATGAAATACTGAAAAATAAAGCTCAACGTTAATTTTGGGATTCAGTGATAAATGTCAAATATTGCAAAAAAATCATTTCAACTATCAACATCCCAATTGTTCAACTAATATAACGATTCTAGAGAGTAGTATATGAATATAGATAAATTATATACATATATCTTTTAATGATCTTCCACGCATTGGGTTTCCAAATCATATTTAATGTATTTAGTTAAAATGTGAAATACAAGTTAGAATATCAATTTTCTATATGAAAAACATTTTTAAATAATAAATACTATTAACAGAGGAACCCTGTTTTACATTTTTTTTAACTATAAAGAAAAAAAAGCATTAATTACCATGTATAATTTTTTATATATTTGCTGTGTTGTTCAATCGTAATTAATATTTTCTTTCCAAATGTATTAAATTTGCTCTAATACATGTAAAATATGCTTTTAAAAACAAAAAATTCTCTATTTTTTATTAATTATTTCAAAAGCTTAATTATCTTTCTTCATTTATTGACGCATATAAATGCCTCTCTTCAAAATTTTCGTTCATCATATGGTAACATGCAAAATTTTAATCTGCTTCAAGAAATTTATATTAATTATTAATTTGATTTAAGAAACAAAAATTTATAAATGGTGATTTTTGCATGTTAAAATTATTTTAGGAATTTCTGGAATGTTTTCCAAACCATTTATAATTATGTAATCTTATAAATAGAAAATATATTAATTTCAAAAGCTTGTGTGGTTCTTAAACGTCTTTACATGAACTTAATACTGTAAAATTCCAAATACTCTGCTTAAATTTTCATTTAATATAATCTTAAAACTAATTTACATTTACACTAACTAATCAAACTTTTAAGAATACTTTAAAAAATTCTACAATTGAACTCATTAGGCTATTATTACCTGAATTTATTATGGAAAGAATTTAAATATTTTAATATATTAACTTTTTAAGAATATTTTCCAATAATCAGGTAGGTTTCTGAGTAAAAACATTCATGAAATACTTTGTGTCCTTTAATTTTAATCATTCTGCTTACAATCAATATGCCATTATGATAATTTAATAACTTCTTTTAGGCTTAAACTTCCATCGAACATTTGAATATTTTCAAGCACTTTCAAGCACAAGCATATTCACTCAAAGCACTGACAATATTACTCTGAGGTACTCCAATAAATGGTAGGATTACAAAATCATTAAATCAAGTTAGGTTGATTTAATGAATTTGTAATCCAAGCATTCACTGATTTCCCCTTCTTAGGATGCCATTCCATTAATTGATTCCAAGCAATCACCTAATTTGGTACTGCAATGCAAATCAATTTAATAGCTCCGAAGCTTCAGATTCCTTTATATCCTTCAGATTTTAGGCTTTAACAGCCTAACTTGTATACAAAAGACTTATTAATATATCGAATAATTTAAGCAGATTCATTTTAACTGTGAAATTTTATGTGAAAGTTCTTCAGCATAAAAGATTTTTAGTACTTTGAATTAAACATAACAAGAATAAAATATTTGTGTTTCAGTATTCCTATATTTATGATCTTTGTAAATGTTCTTTATAATTTTTTTATTATATTAGATAAATTTGAAATTAACTTTTATTTATAATTTTTATATATCGGGAACTAAAAATTTAAAAAAAAGTCTTTTTGAGGAGTAGCTTAAATTTTAAAATAGTAACTAATCTAAGCAATGTTTTTAAAATTGATTTTTATGATGACCTTACACAGAAAATTTTGTTATTTAAGTACAATATTTATTAGTTCTACAATATTTCTTTTTACTTCAGAAGATGCATAAAAATTTTATTTATGTTCAAAACCATATATATTTTGGAATGATACTTATATGATAAATTTATAATTCGTTTAAAGAGCATTCATGGAAAATATAATTAATTAATTTTCATAAAATATTGTAAAGTATTCATTCATTAATTTTTAAAATTCTTACTAGAAAAATTAATCTAAATGTTTATCATTTTAAACTTTATTCTCATTTTTAAGTAAAATAAAACATTTTTCAAAGGAATATTTATGTTTTAAAAAAATTTTGTAAACTTTTATTCAAATCTTTAATGTTGTTTTTATAAGGGAAAACTCAAATTACGAAGATCAAATTCTTATCTTAAAATAAAACAAAAAAGAGCAAATTGAAATTGGTGCTTAGATTAATTAATAAACAAAATTTAAGATAAATTTTAATGATTAAAAATGGTTTTCTTTCTGTTAAAAAATAGAATTGTATTGTATCTCGTTTGATTTTATTTATTATGATTTGAAATCAAATAGATTATTAGCAATGGAAATTTCTTACGGATTGTTTATAAGCTGAATATTAGCTAATTAATAATAATTTGCCTTTTTTTTCTTTCCTGACAGAAAACTCTTATGAAATTCGCTCAATTTTCTCTAAAATATTCTTATAAATTATTATTCATTTAATATTCTATGATTGAAATTCAGTGAAATTTTAAAATAAGGATAAGTCTGATGAATATTTCTTTAACTTAAAATAATCAATCCTATTAAATAGTAAATAAATATTATAAATGGTTTTCACTAAAAACATCATATTTGAAATGGAATGAGATATTTTCTATTACTTTTATGAAAATGTTGATTTCCATTATTTTTATTTTGAAATAATCAAAATTAAGAAACACTATTTTTGTCTGTTAATTATTATAATCTCACTGGCTTTTGCATTCTCATAACCTAATTAAAATAAAGAGTATCTAAATAAAAACATATGAATAAAGCGGTTAGTTGTAAATATTATAAACAAAGGCTTAAAGTTTTATTAATATATTCAAATGAACAGTACATATTCCTCTTGTTTAATTAAAATTATCAGATTATTATTAATTAAGTTGTATAATTGACAATTATTCTGATTTTCCCACTGCAATGGATGAAAGTGATGGCACCTTACATAATCAGACACCCAATGGGTTTGCGAACGTATCCCCCAAAGTGATTTGTCATAATCAGAAGCAGAGGCCAAACAGAAGACCCCCATATTTAACCTACCATCCCTAGATCTATCATTTTACACGGGGCATATTATGAGCACGACATGCCCAACTCCGCCAATGTTCCGCAGTAGATACAAGAGAAGGCGACAGATTCTTGATTCGCGTCGGGATTCGAACTCTCTACTTCCTATAACAAGAATGATCACACTAGTTAAAAAGGCTACCACGGACATTTTAAAGTAATTTCATAGATAGAAACTGCAAGCTCTTATAAATAAAGACTAATAATCTCAAGCATAATTTCCATAAAATCAACCCATAAGTAATAAATAAAGACTTAGAAATAGAAATTAAAGATTTCCCAAATTTATCAAATTTATTAAAACAACTTAATCAGCCAAATGTTTTTTCTGTCACATTAATTTGGTTGTGGATAAAATCATGAAAATTATGTTAAAAAATATTTTATCAATATAAATAATGGCATAAATAATACATACATACATATATACATACACATACACACACACACACACACATATATATATATATATATATATATATATATATATATATATATAAATGAATAGGTGTATTCAAAAACTCTCTTTAAGTTTTCTTTTGAGAAAATATTGTGTTAAAAATTAAAAAATAAATTTAAGAAAATGTAACTTAAATTTTGATTTTAAAAATAGCTATTGTTTTCTCTTGCCTTTGATGCAAAACAAAATTCAAATAAGAATATTTTTTTTATCCAATCATCATTCAGAAAGTTGACCGAGAACAAAAGAAATAAAAAAAAATTGCATTTCAGCTCCATTTCGGAAGAACGCGGCAACTCAATTTGACTCATGTCGGGGAAAATGTCATTTTTGTAAAATTCTATTTCGAGTCATTTTATTGTTCAACTTTAAAAACTGCAACTACGCAGCTGTATTTTTGTACCACATAACAGTCTTTTTGGAAACTTCAAACATTGTATATTGGCTTAAGTTACTTAAAGCTGCGAAAAATAAAAATTTGGTGTTTTGTTACTTTTATTTTTTAGTTAAATATAAAGGAATTGTGTGTGAAATAATGTAATATGTGTGTGTGTGTGTGTGTGTGCATATATACATTAACGTCTATGAATGAGATTGCAATAATCAAAATGGCTTTTTCAACTTATGTCTTTGTCGAATGCCAACTTTATCTACAAAGATTTATAAATTAAATCATTCTGTTAATTTGGCGTAGTCTCTTTCTTATCCAAAACAAAAATTAGTAAAACATTCATGATTTCTCTAAATCTTTCATATGTGTAAATTAATATATTTTCTTAACTGATTATATGTTTTTATTTTCTTGATAGCATAGTGGAATATATTTTGACAAGTAAATAAAAATTCACAACCATTTTATGTGAATTTTGGTTTACTTGATAAATAGATTACATGTCAACATATATTTTGCCTTCAATTTTCCTATTCTCTCATACAGACTATTTTTATTAAATATAAAATTATGAAATTTGCATTCTGATAATGTTAAAATTTAAATAATGAATTTTAACACATAAACTATTTTTACAGGTTTTTTGAGTGTATATGTAAAAAACATTTAAGTTTCTTTCCATAATATTGCTAACACAATACTCAAAACATGATACCCCTAATTGAAACTCTATTTCCACTCTTCATATTTGATGCGAATTTTTCTTTATTGTTTAATGAAAGGTTCATGAAACTTTTAAAAATTCATGTCATGAAAATTTTATAAAGGCAACCATTAAATCTCAAATTGGTTTTGTAATTAACAAAAATGTTAATGCAATATACAATTTTCTGTTTGTCTCATTTTTTTCAGTACAGATTCAAATAATAAAATAACAATTTCCTCCTTAGTTGGATACCAATGAAAAAGTTAAAAAAAAATAAAAAGCATTATTAAATATTATAAGCCTGTAATGTGTAAGAGAAGTAATTAATTTTCGAAGGAAACAAAATTTTGGAGTTATTTGAGAGTTAATGTATTTTTTGTAATTTTGGTGATTATTTATTTGCAATCTGATTAAGTTATGATTATCTTATATCATTAAAATTAATAATAATTATTTATGACAGATTCTCTCTCTCTCAAATTAAATATTTTTACTGTATTTTGTTTGAAATTTTCATGTTAACTTCGTTTCTAAATATATTGATATTTTTCATAAGTAATTTAAAAATTCTTACATTGATAATTGCAATGCAAATGCAGTTTGATTGCAAAATTCTCAATGATACATCTGAAATCGATCCAGCTCAATTCCTCAATGCAATTCTTGAAATTATGTGCGTTCATTTACTTCAGCCTTCTTCCGATTAACATAAGCATTTCGCTGCACTTACCTTTAACCATCGACCAGCTTACGAGTCAAAAATATTATTTCATCCCATTGAGGAGCCGAAGGTATTTTTAGAAGTGCCGGCATTCCTCAGTGACGTCATAACGGTTTCCCGTGGCAACCTGTATCCGCCGCTTTACTCTTGCCGTACTCCCATTAAGAAATCAAAGACACCGAGCGATTAAAGCTGGAGAGAGCAAAAGTGTTTGATGCCACCCACTTAGCACCTGTTTAGCCCCAGACTTCCGTTTCAGGAGGGGCACGGCAAATTAAATAATGTCGTGGGAAGATCTTTTTTCATAAAAAGATTTACTTTGCTCTTTTTCCTCCACTGCGAATAGGAAATGAATGTTATAGTCAAAAGAACAACAAGAGGAAAAACTGTGAAATGCAGTACTTGTGCTGCAAGTGCCGTGTGCTGACATCCCCACACTAAACTATACGATGTGTTCGTCTTATTATTTACACTGATGGATTCATAGAAGAATATTCATGTTTGAATTCTATTCACTTAAAATGGTGGGTTTCAAACCATATTTATAAAAATTATAGGTGGATTTGTAATTATTGTCTCATTAAGTTATCTTTGTAAGTTTGAAAAGTTTTGTCTCGTATCTTCGTTTCATAAATCAACCTCTCTATAAATCAATAAATGTTCTCTGATTAAATTTAATACTAATTTTATCTCATTTTCTTAATCAAATGAGTAATTTCTAGAGTATGAGTCCAAATATTTAGAAATAGAAAATCATGCTAAAAAACAAAATCAATAAAGAAAAGTTTAATAAAGAATAAAGATTAGAAAGTCCATGAAATATAAAGATTAGAAGATTTTGATGACGTATATTGGCACAGAATATGAGCTATTAGGTCAACACAGAGATCATAACTGATTTTAATGTGATTTTATCGAAAAATAATATTTTAAGAGAGGAATACCAGCAACCAAGACTTGATGTATTCAATAATATTAGCTTCACTCGCAATGGATCCTTTGCAGGTATTTTTCTGATTATAAAGAGTAATATTTTTTAATTTTCTTCATTTTACATGCTACGATTACATTGGAAAAACGAATAACTTCGAATTTGGCAATTATAAAATAACAAAATCAAATCAATCAAATAGATACATTCCTGGAACATAAGTTTGAAAATTATCCCACACAAATGAAATTAAATCAGATTATTTCTTAAATTAATGTATAAAAATAAAATATATTTTTTCATTTCATAAGTAATACATAAGAAAATTATCATATGTCAGAAAGTTTAATGTAACATAAGTTATTATATATCTACTAAAAGCATACAAATACCTCAAACATAACAAAATTTCATTAGTAGAAAACTCCGATGTACAAATTAAATTAAATTAATAAAATATTTAAATTAAGTAAAATCTACTGATTATAAATATCTACTGCTAAGTAACAAAATTCCAGTTGATAAATTAATGAACGATTAAATTGCTACTTCTTTGGTTTAAGAGCATTATTGAAATCTTGCTTAATAAAAAGAAAGACAAAGATCTTACTGTATAAGGTACTGATCAAGTCGGTTTTGAATAATGCCTCTGAGACATGAACTTTAACAAAAATATGAAGAGAAGATATTAGGTCGTGCGAACTATCTTGTAACTAGCGCTGTTTTCGATAATAACAACTGGAGAAAAATGATACAATTTTGAAATATATAATATCTTTAATGACAATGATACTATAAAGTCTATAAAACTATGCAGAATGAGATGGGCAGGACATGTAGTAAGAATGAGCCCAGAACGAACAGCATTAAAAGTTTTTAATGTAACCCCCTCTAATAAAAGACCAAGAGGAAGGCCCAAAAAGAGATGGAAAGACTGTGTGGATGAGGACTTAGAAATCCTAAAAGTAAAGAATTGAAGATCAATTGCTGGGAGAAAGGCAGATTGGGAAAAGTTTTGAGGAAGGCCCAGGCCCACAAAGGGCTGTCGTGTCAATACTGATGATGATGACTGCTAAGTAACAAAATTCCAGTTGATTAATCAAAATGATTAAATTATGATTAATATATCAGTCTTATGCCAGTACTATCATTCCTCTTTTTTTCTACAATTCGTTTTTTTTAATTTTTTTATGTTTAATTTATATGTTTTTTTTCAAATATAGAGAATGAAGACGATTTACTAAATTATGAATAATATTCATATCATAAATATAATAAAAGTGTCATAAGTTATACTTGAAATAAAATGATATTACTTTGTAAACTAAAATTCTTGATTAATTTCTTTGCATAATAAGGCAAGAAGAAATTTTTTTAATTTATAAATTGTAGTATTTACTATTGATACTTAAATTAGGTTATAACTTCAATAAATTAGGTATGTTCTATCCATAGCATAAAGGTGATTTTTTTTTAGTTCAGTTAAAAATGTTAAGGAACACAGGTAAGCATTTCATTACGATAATTTAAAATGTTCTTAAAATAACAAGATTTATTTCTCAACAAAAATCGATAGATATTTATTCCTTCTGAAATGAATAATTTTTTTTAAATGTTTTAATTTACTTCGTGTAAAGGCATTTAAAAATAATAAAATTTAACTAAGCTGTAACGAAATTTATAAAGTCGCCATTTTGAAAGAAACTGTTGTATGGTGGCATTTAAGATAAATGCATAAGCTGGACTTTTTTTTTCAAAGAAAACTAAAGTTTGCGCCATTTTGCACTGTCGGCTGAGCGATTTTATTTCTACGTGAAATGGGCCACATTTTGGAAATAAAACCTTCTCCTTTTTACCTACATGCGTTCAGAAAATATGCGTGAGAACCCTGATGGGATTTCGCTTAATACATCGCCTAAAAATTCAACATATGTTGGAGAGTCACCACCAAATACTTAAAGAGGAAAAATAAGTTTCTTTTTCAGGAATGAGAAAGGAGGTAAAGATGAGGGAAGAAAGGATGGGAAAAAATCTCAGACCTGAACCAATCAGCTGAAGAATCTTTTCTTTCATCTTCGGAACGTGGGTTGCATTTACATTTTTCCCAAAGTACATTCGACAGTAAAAGAAGTGCAATCTCCGTAAAAGTATTTCTCAACCAGGGAAAAAGCTCTGCCTTTGCCACTTCCTTCCTCTCGATTTTGATAAATTGTTTAAACTTTCAATGAATGGTTTTGCCCTTCCGCGTATAAACCCAGTGCGGTTTACCCTTTGAATAAAACTCATATTCTTGGGGAGAATATACACTTCATTGTGATATGAAAATAGTTTCTTTTATGTAGATATTTTTGCCCAAATATTTCCATTTGCATACGCAGTATGGGACTGCATGTTATTTACCTTGTGTGAAAACGTTTGATGCTGTTCGATGTTGAAGAGGTATTTGGCATGTGGTTTTGTCGGTGCAATAAATTTAATGCACTTAAATTTTTTGTAAACAAAACTTTTGTTTTCTTTGATAAAAAAGGGATAGTTTCAGCTCTATATACAGATTCACATTCAATGAATCTTTCGATTGTTTTATGAGTAAAAGAATGAAGTTATTTTTTTCTAAGATAAAAGATATGATGGCAATAAAGAACAATAAAGGACTGGGAATTTCGATATCATTTACTGTTCCGAAAATAAAATAATACTAAAAAAAGAGAAGCTTAGAAAAAGAAAATGAAAAAAATGATAATCAGTTTTGATATACACAACTATTTTGTGTATTTTTATTAAAATTGCCAAAAATACGCAAAATAAGTTATTTTTTATGCTATATCAACGTAGGCATAAGTATTGAAACATAATTTGGTCTAAAATTTATCTAACCAATTACATCATATTATGCATTCATTTTTTTTCTTAAATTCTCTTATAAGAATTAATTTTTCAAAACTTAAATAAAAATATTAAGAAATAAATACCCTATGATTTTTATTTTGTGATTTCTAACTTTGCTTATAAATATTTCTTTATTGTATTGACAACAATCCATTTTTGGAAATTTCGAAATAATTTGCTATTTAATGTGGAAAATTAATGGAAAATAAGTTGAAAAATAAAAGGAAGACATCAGTGTAAACAATATATCAATTGTTATAATCAGAAAGAAATGCTCAAAAACTTTTAAAAAATTCATTTTAATTTAGGAACAATATATTTTAGAAAGTAGCAAGTGTATTCCTTCTAACTGTGCAAAACTGGTATAGAGTATTAAATTTGAACTCAATTTTAAGATATTAATTAGGTTAAGTTAATAAATTTTATTTAAATGCAGAAAATATTTTAAATTAAACTATTAAACGTTGTGTACTTCAAAATAAATTAATCGGGATTAATAACTAAAAAATGTAATTCAACATTATGAAAAAATCAGCTAATTTCTAAGTGCATAGCGTTCTGACTTTGCAATGAGCTCAAATCCTGGTTCAGATAAGGGTATTCTTTTCCCTCTATGTTTCTTAGCATTTACTTCTGAGATGATAAATGAATGCGGACCATCTATGATCAGGTTTGTTGTGGTTTGACTTGAGTAATGCTTCAAGACCAAGACTCCGTGACTT
>JAPDSC010062842.1:0-18260 GCA_026290005.1 Latrodectus geometricus | reverse complement strand
GACGTTTTTTAAAAAATCAGGAATTTCAGGACAACTCCGAGCCCTGCCATATTACATGAGCAATTATAGAGAATCCATTTTAAAATATAGATCCTGATCAAATTAATCTTCCTGTGCCAGATATTATCGTAGATTCGGTAATATGTGGCACACAAAGCAATTACCACATTACATGTACATTTGCAGAGAACTTTGAAGTATTGATTAGTCATGAAAACATGGTCAAATTAATCTTCGTGGGCCACATATTACCATCGACCAAGACATTCTTACCAGTCATACCTGACAGATATTTCCCCCCTCAGGGGGTTTACTTTCTTAAGTAAACACGAGTGTCACAATCCTGAGGTACCTCATTGATCTATCCCAGGGGTGGCCAAGACGTCAACCGCGGTCGACTGGTAGACCGCGAAGACATTTTAGGTAGTCTAGGCGACCATCTCGATAATGACCTCGGATATTAACGATTTAATTTATGACATAGAATCAATGAATCATTTAAAATAAAAATTTACTACAGTCTACACTTTAAAACGCAAAACAAACTGTGCAAAGATTTACGATTTAAAACCTAAAACTGACATGATGAGCACGATTAAAACATTAAAAAAACTATAGAAAGGTATGCATCTCAATTAAGAAAACAAGAATTGAGAAACTTCAAAAACATAGAGGCAGAGTGCATCCATAATCCAAACCGAGACTTCGAAGATTTCGCTTAATAATTACTTGTTTTGTTTGAAGAATTTGAAAGAAGATTCATGGAAATTAGGTTGGAAGAAATACTCAATTTTATGATATTTCCATTTAATAAAAATGTCAACATTGATAGAGTATCTGAAAAAATAGAACATTTGATAGATATCACATCAGTCACGGTCGAGGAAGAAATTACTAAATTAAGATGTGATATATTTCTTAAAACCAGAGCATATTTAGTGATACTGATTTTTGGAAATTAATTTCTGAGGAAACGTTTCCAAATATTTACAAATTGATTTTGTATTTGAAATCATACTTTGGATGAAGGTATCTTTGGGAATCTGCTTTTTCAACTATGAACAAAAACAAACATTTGTCAATTTAACAGTTGAACATTTAATTTCATGTTTATGCATTGCAATAAGCTCGTACCAGCCACAATATGATAAACTTGTCACAGATATACAGTGCCAATTTTCAACTAAACGAAGTGAATAGGATGGTTAGTTTTTGATATATGAATACTTTGATTATTTTCGTCAGTAAATTTTTATTTTGTAAATATTAATACTAAGTTTTTTTATAGAAAAATTACATAATTTACCATTTTTTCTAGTTACTGAAAATAAATATGTACGTTAATTTAGTTCTGCCATTGGTAGACCGCCTTCGATTTTTTAAATGTGGAGTAGACCCCGGATCCAAAAAGTTTAGCCACCCCTGATCTATCCTCTTCTCTCCCCTTATGCTTTTTTTCCCCTTTTCTTCATCATTGTGGTTGCCTCATACGAGGTTGAGGGCTGTTGCCGCTCTGTTGCTATTAGCTACTTTTGGGTACTAAATCACCCACGTGTTTGCCGTGCGTGGAGACCCGTGTCCCTAGAAAGGAGGGTCCTGGTGAATGAGGCTCCCAGAGACCAACACATTACTTTGGCCTCTGCTTCAGGTAAACGGGAGGTGTGTTATCGTCCTCAGCACATCAATCGGCTTTATGGATCAAGCAATCGGTACATCTGCTGGATGACTCGTTAAGGGTGGAGGCCATCACAGGGATGTACTGTGAGCGTATAGGACTTGGCTAGCACTGATGCAGCTGGTCTGTATCCCCTTGTTGGACTCGGTGGTGAGTGATGCGGTCAGGTCCCGAAATTTTATACAATAATCTATGGAGAATAAAAACTTTTCTTTTCTCCCCCGGGAGCAAATTATTGACAATAAAAATACTAAATTTTATGTTATCAAAAGAAAAGAGGGCAATTTTGAAAATGTGCCCCCCCCCTTCTCATACAAAAGGGAATATCGGGCATTCGGAGACGTTAAGGATGTCCGAAAATTACGATTAGGTGACTTATTAGTAGAGGCAGCAAACTCCACACAAGCAGCAATGCTTAATAAAATGCGAATGTTGGCGAATATCGAGGTACCTGTCTAATATCGAGGTGTGATATCTGCAAGGTATCTGTTAAACTCGCCGACAGATGAAATACTTGAAAATTTGCAATAGAAATTGGATGCAAAGATAATAATGATGTGTCATACACTTAAACAGGCAGTGTAGCTTCTTATAGAATATGCAATGCTGAACATAATGAAGTCAATTAAAAATATTTCGTATTAAGAAGATATTATAGAAACGCAGTTTGAAAATATACATAATTGTTTCTTTTTTTAAAAAAAGAAAAGAAATACACAGCCAAGATGGAAATTAAATTTATGAAGCATCAAATTTATATAAGGCAAAACATCATCCACTATCACTTTGGTTAGGCTTGCTCATCATTCCATGATAAATTTTGAGCATCAGGTCTAGTTATACAGGGAGGCATATTTTAAAATAGTAACCGTTTCAGCAGTATGAAAATACTTAGACTTTCATTTGTCAAAGTTTAAATAGGCTAATCATTCTCATAAGATATATAATTATGCAATTATTTTTCAAGCATTATGTATATGTATCATAAAGAAACATTTATATATATGTTAATGTTAAGTTAAAACAAATTAAGTATCACTTAATATTAAATATATATCCTTCCCCAACAATAGAAAATTTTAAATAACTGACTAAAACATTTTGTTTTAAATTTTTATACATTTTCACGTTTAAATAAATCTTAAAACATGTGTACTTGACAATAAATTTTAATTTTTATTACAAATCAGTATTATAACAAGGGAAAAAACAAATAAATAGAGAATATTAAATTTTATCAATACATATAGCCATACATCAATTACTACTTACAAAATATGTATAAAGATTTGCATTCATGTTGATTACTACAAAAAATTTTAAACAACAATTATAGTTAAGATTTTATTTTAATCACACATTACTTCTGTCAACATAGTTTAATGTCAAATCACAATTACTTTTTCATAAAATTACAATAATTTATAAATTTAAAAATCATATCTGAAAGATGAAAAATATAAAATTTTATTACTTAAAACTTTTAAATAAAAAAAAATTGATGTAAAATAGTAATAAAGAAAATCAACTTATGAAATTAAGCAAATTCAGTGATACCAAGCAAGTCTTAAGGCTACTTTTAGTTTGTTTTAAAAATGAAAATATAAAATTTAAAAGGTATTACAGATATTATATAAAAAAAAGTATCAGATATATAAATGACATTAAAAATATATAAAGCAGTAAAAGTGAGTCAAAAACTTCAGTTTTTATATTTCACAACTTATTAAATAAATATCTAAGCATAATATTTTGACACATTACAGAAAAACTCTAATTTTTGCATGTTTCAATTAAAATAATTGTTTACATTTTGCTTGTATAAATATGTAGATATGAACAAGCTAAAGTTTATAAATTAGCCTAAAGAAAGAAAATAAATTACAATATTATGTAAAAGAATCACTGTTTCTATTTTACAAAAATACATTAAAATTTTCATTGCAAGTATTTTATAAATAGCAGCAAACATTTTCAAGATTGCGTAAAGATACTCCAAAGTGGAAACTGTCCCTCGAGATATTTTATTATAACTCATGAGAAAATTTAAATTATATAAATTATTGGAATAGTTCTTTTATGAAAAAGTCAGAAATTATTAATTAAGAATGTATAAGTAACCTTTTTCTTAAATCAACTAAAAATGCAGTTTTTTATCTGTTCTTGAATTTAATTTTTAATTAGAGTTTTGTGTCAGTTAATGAAAAAAGAACCAGTAAATCCAAAAGTCTGAATAAAGCCAACTTTTAAATTTACGTTTATCTTTACATTAGTGATGCTCTTGATACACTATTTACTATTAATTATAATCCATAAAAAATTAAGTATGATTTTGAAATTCATGAAAATAATTCAAATTTTTTTTATTTAAAGAAAAAAGTTTGCAATTTTATATAATAACCTTAAAACACCCCGATAATTTGAGTTTTTTGATTAAGATTTTAATTGAATACATATTTTTAATTTTAAATCAATTTTAAGAAATTCAAAGAATAAACTGAAACAAAATTCCCCAAATTAGTTAGCTTTATACCATTATGGATTTTTAAATCATTATTACTAGTAAACGAATTATAAAATGCATGCATAAGTTAGAGAAAATTCGAATGTCACAGTGATCATTATAAACCAATCAAACATTTATGGGTAAATATTTTGAAGATAGAAATTGCCATGGTTTGAAAATACCCATTGCATAATATAAATATTATATAATACAGAATATATTTTTCTAATGATGTTAAGGAGGGGGGAGTAGGAACAAATGAACATTTTAAATGATATTAAATGTTTCATTCAGTTTACAACAGACACTAGATTTCATAGAAAATAATAATGTCCTATTATGAATCTGAAAGAAATATCTTTTTCATTATACAATAAAGCTTATTTAGATAATTCATATGAAAATGAGATAGTTGATATACATAAGAAATCTACTACTTAAAAAAGGGTTGTTAAAGAAATAAAATACAAACGTTGGGACTCATTCAATCCAATCAAGTAGCATAACTTAATCTTAAGCAGTGAATGAAATCAGTGTTAAACATATTTCCATCTTAACAGATGAATTCACGATGCTGAAAAATCAATAACTTTCTTAAGTTGAAAAACAGACGCTTTAATGCAGTTTAGAGTGATAATTGTTTTCTATTGATGATTGGTGAACACAGAAAAGTCATTGACATCTTTATTCTTCATACAATCTTTTTGTCATGAAGTTAAAAAAATTAGCGACAAACAGTTTATATATAAATAATATCCTTTCTTTAATTTTATACTCCTAATAATGATACATCATGCTTGATAAATAAAAACGTTAATATTTTCCTCGTCCCTTTTCATATACTTATGTTCTATCAACCATTCTATTTGCTCCTTGATCATCTTTTTGGAAGGTAAAAACATATTTTTTAGAATTTCCACAAGTTCTGTTTGAAGCTGTGCATTTGTGATTCGTTTTCTCATTTTCATTATTTTAACTATTGCTTCCTATTAATTGGGAGGGAAAAACAATATTAATACACAATTTCTTAAAAAATAAATTTTTATGTAACCACATGAATATATATGATAAATGATGAACAAACATTAACATTTAAATGAAACACCTCACAAAATCATTAATAGTATAATTAAAAATAAAAATTAAACTATGAAACTGAATAAGATTATCAAAATTTGAATAGATTTATTCCCTTTATTAGATCTATTATATAAATTCCAAATCATGATTAGATTAGTTGTCAATTAAAGTAGTAAAAAAATTAATAAGATAGGCAGAAAATAGGTGTTATTTGATTGATATTTTAAAAATTCCAGAATATTCAAAGTACATCAAATTTTGGAATGAAAAATTAAATTAAAATTTCATCATTAAATATTTTGTAAAACAAAAATATAACAAGGAGTTTTAATCAATTTTTCTTAAAATTTAAGTAGAGGTATATAATTAAATTTTCTTGATTCCCAAAAGATAACTTTTTTAGTTATTAATATAAGGTTGCATAAAAGTAACATTGTGTACTTCAGTAAAATCATAAAAATAATGATAACTATTTCAGTATTAATTTCTCAATTAGGATAACAATTTAAGTAGTTAGGTTCTAAAATATTAAATCAAATGAAATTCTCATGAAAGAAAAAAATTCACAAACCTGAGTTCTAAGTATTCTCAACTGAACAATGCTCTCATTGTCTTCTTCTTTACTTTTTTCTGTGGAAAGTTGCAGCCTTCCAATTAAATTCACTTTACCCCTTTTTTGTGGTTTATTGTTTTTTCTGAAATACAGATTTTTATAAAACAATTATATAATAACACAAACTTTTTACACATAAAATACTAAGACTTATGTCAATAAATTAAAAGGTACTTTGATTGATTTTAATATTTATTAATCAATGAATTATCCATAAAATAATAAAATACTTCAACAAAGTAAATATTCCATATATATTTTGTTTTTATATTTTAAAGCTATAGTTAATATTTTAAATATACTTAGGTCTTCTGAAATTATCATGAATGTATAATAGACAGTTTGGCCAAAACATTTATCTCATCAAAATCAAATCTAACATAACAACATCTAAATAGAGAACACAATACAAGTACTTATATATATTATTAAAAATATTAAAGGGGAATTCTGAAATATACATTTTAGGCTAAACTATTAAAATTATCTAATTAAAAATATTTTCTCGAAAATGTTTAGGAGAGCTGAGACCATGAATCTAAACACCTCTTCAACTTTTAACTGAAATTATATTTGTAAAATCTATTTTTTTTTTAATACAATATTCTTCAGTATATAATTTTTTAGTTCTACAAGATGCAAATTAAAATAGTTCATTTAATTTTAATGAAAAAATAGCCATAAAATAACAAATATGCTATTTAATATATTCAGTATATTGTTAGTAGTCCAGTAATCTAATGGGTTTTAAGATTAAAAAACTACTAACAATAACAAATTTAAACATTTTTTTCCATATTTATTCTTATTTTAAAAAAAAAAAACTTCATAAATATTTATTAACTAGAAAATAAAAGAAACACTAATGAACTAAAAGTATAAATCTAATATTTTATTATTAGTAAAGCCTTTAAAAGATAATTTACCAGAAACAACTAACACTATAGAGACAAAATAATAAATTCAAAATAATTAAAAACTGAACTGTAAAAATATTTTTTCAATAATTCCTGAAAGAATATAATAATAATAAAAAGTGATTGGAGTTGATATCAATATTTAATGCAAAATGCATTAAAAATAGAAACTCCACACATAATACTATTAAGTAAACATGTAATACGAAATTAAAAAAATTATATTAGATTGTTTCCCAAGTAACCAATTTTCACAGTCCATAGTGAAAACGTAATACAAGGCACCCCAGATGAGAAGCAATCTTCCCTATCAATAAGGGCTAATGTATGCTTCTAGAGATTCCCCATGAATTTTATAGCCAATAACCATATAAAGAGATTCACTGGCAAGTTTTTCTGAAAATATCACAGAAAGAAAAATCAACATTTCATAATCATCACAAATTACTTTCACAGCCACTTACAACTGAAATTCAGTATCTAACATCCAAAGGAGATTATAAATAACAGGAAGTGAAAGAAAATGCAATTTACAAGTTCATCTTTAACAACAAGTGCAAAATATATACATATACGTACAGACATCATCTTTTATTTGTGCAAATACAACTTCTAAAATTCATTTATCTTGCACAACTCTTTAGCATTGAGATTTCATATTTTGCAAGCGTACAACAGACCCCAAAAAATAAATTGCCCAAAATGATCAATATTTAAAGCAAACAGAAAAGTACTAAAGAAAATATAAAATTATAATTTGACATGAAAATTAATACTTTTAACATAATTCAGATGGAGAACTTACATAAGTGAAAAATCTTGGTTCACCCAGAAGAGTGTGCTATCATCAAAATCTTTTGGTGACTTTGCCTCTACACCAGAACTTCCAACATTCAAGAGGACTTGTTGCTTTAATTTAGGAAATGCTACTAAGGACTGAAAATAAAAAGGGGGAAATTGTTTAAACATAAATAAGCTTTCCATATTACAATTTAAACACTATTTAATCATTAATACAGATAACGAACGTTTAAAAATATCTTAAAAATTCAAAGTTTACACAAGTACATAGAAACACATATAATATGAAATACATATAATTTAAAAGTTAATTATGATGTAAACACTAATAGTTCTATCAAGAAATTGACATGGAAATATAAGAATAATAAGAATGAGTTTGAGAAAGCTTAATACAATGTACATTTCTGCAATAATAAGCTACAAACATAAAAAAAAAATTTTTCATCAAAAACAATGATTAGACTCTTTAATTGGGAAACTATAACTATTTTCTTCGAAATACATTTTTCATGTTTAAGGAAATAACATTAATTATAAAATAATGTGCTTGTAATAAAGATTCTGAACTGACACACATTTTAATAAACACCAGAATGATTTTTGCAAATAATATTATCACATTTTGTGCCAGAAATTGTTATTTTATTATCCTTAGATCTAGGGAACATAACATATCAGCCTTTGTCAGGATTTGGACTTTTTTTTCTTTTCTTTTTTGGAGATTGTCAGGATCTTTTGTTTCATTTAAAATGACTTCATTGAATTTTTGGTCTCTAAAAAGCATTTGCAAAGTTCTTCTCTTCATGTGTGGCTCTATGAGATAATATTTAGTATTTAAGGAATTTTCTTTTACTTGCATATTGCTTTGGGTTATTCTTTGTTGACATTAGAACAATTTTGGTATATATTTCTTTGAATTTCAATGTGCAAATCATGCAACCATTAGCCATTTGTTGGTTTTTTGAGACGCAGAATATAATAGACATTTTAGTTATTGTTCTACACACTTTCTTTGTTGCATTATTAAACTGAATAATTTCTGGTTTTTTTTGTTAATTTCTTTAATGATTAAATTTTATAAAGGTTTATTTTTTGTTTTGTGATTTGGTTTTTCTTTATTTTAAGCTGTTTGATTTTTCGTTACAATATTTTTTCTCCAAATTCTTCAATACATTTATTGCTCTGCTCAAATTCACTATCATAAGAACTGCGTATTTTTTCTGTTAGTTCAGTATCTTCTGATGAAGATTCAACTACATCCATTAATTTTTAAACATTTCAGTCTTGCTTAGTTAATTTACATCAGTACACCCTTATTTAGTTATAATACAAAAACAAATGTATGAAAATAATTTTCAACATGAAACTGAGCTTCTTAAAAATTTTTTTTGAAGCAATACTGGTCAAACGGAACACACAGATAAATAGTTTTCCCAGGCTTCTTGATCTTCAAAGAATGGAGTAGCTCTGTACCCCACACAAACTCCAATGGGTTAAATGTAATCAACATATATAATTTATTTTGATAAAATTTGAAGCATCTACAATTTTCATTTCACATACATATTGATTAGTTTCCCCCCCCCCCAAAATACATAAATCCTTTTTAAGATTATATTTATAAGGATTTATATAAAAATATATACTGCTAAAATAATCATTTTCAAAGACAGACAAAGGAGTTTCAAATTGTATCAATCATGTCATCTCAAGATACTGTTTTTAGTTAATCACCAATCAATGTTTCGTTTTTTGTGGATGTGTTTTACTCGCAGCTAAGTAGTTTAGTTTTTTAATTTCATTTGTATGTCTAAATACTATTATAATTAATAATATGCTGATGAACTGTCTTGTTTGAATAAATAAACACTACAAGGAAGTGTATATCTTAAAAATAAACATTATATATATTTTTACTAACGTATAGATTGAAATAATGTAAATTTGTTGTATGAAATTTATGTGATCATGTAGATAATATGTCAAATGCAAAAGAAAATGCTCAGATGCATCATTAAATATTAATTAAACACTAAACATTTTTTATTGACTATTAGGAAATGCATTGAGAAGTCTAAATTTTGATTATTTTGACTGCAGCAAATAATTTGTTAGCAATAAAAATCATAGAATTACTTGATAATTTTATGTAAACATTTCAAAGCATGTTTGTTTTAAGGAACTAACCAAAACTTACCTGATCAATAAAAATTCTGACTGAAACAATTTTTATATCTTTAGCATTTTACAATTAGAATATTTGCTAGAGTTTTGGGGGAACATAAAAAAATTAACCACATTTATTTTTTCTTAAATGCACTAAAAATTTTTACATTTTCAGCATTGATGGGAGTTATAGAATAATGAAAAATGCACACAAAACTTTAGTGTCATGAAGTTATTAGAGGCCTCTCATTTGTTTTGTCTACACTGTTTAAAAATCTGAATCAGAAAGCTGAAAATTATGTGAAACTCATATCAAGATTTGTTAATATTTTTACCTTCATTGATTGTTAAATAAAAGAAAAAATATTCAACAGAACATCAAATTTGAAAAAAATAATTTTCTGTTTTTAATTTTCGCACTTTTGAATGTTTCAAGAAATCATTAGAGAAATATTTTTTAATGCTTATAACAATAATAATTAAAAAAAAGAGAGAATTTAAGCTGAAAATAATATTTTTAAAAATAAATTGCCAGCAATCTCAGTAATAAACCATTAAAATTGGTTATAGACAGAAAACTAAAAATGAACAAGCAATTTTTATAAAAATTTTTAAAAGAAATCATAAAAGCTTGTAAATATCATACATAAACAATATCTCCCTTTTTAAATAAAAATACACATATGAATAACAAAAATATAAAAAAACAGACCCATAATGTCCTTCTTAGTTCAGCATCAGGAAGTTCTGTTGCAAGCCTTAGATTCTCAAATGAAATTTTATCATAAGGCCTTTGATTCCAAGCAAAAAGAACTGCCATTTGAAACGTTGTAACATCTAAGTCAAATTTTCCTGATAAATTACTAAATGTAATCTAGAATAAAGAAAAAACATTTCAGCAATCACAGTTATTATTTTATTTTTGTAAGCAGAAACACACAATTTAAATCGTAAGCTCATATAAAACAGAAGAATTCTAAGTCCATATAAATAGTTATGACCCTAGTATAAAATAAAAAGTTTATCATTAAAATATACTACTATTTTCCAAAAATAGGAGCAATAATCAAGTACATATATTGGTCTTGAAACCCAGTAATGTTTCCTTTTTCATTCATCCTCATTTATAATCCAATATTTCATTATTAAATATCATATTAAATAAAATAATATTATAGAAAAAAAAAATTTCTTCATTAATGTTTTCATGAAAATTTTTTATAATAAATATGAGTGAAAATAAAATACACATATGAAAGTAAAAAGTACTGTAAGATTTAAATAGTTTAAAAAAAAGAAAAGAAAATATTTTATCACAATAATAGAAATATTAAAAACAGAACTACAAAGGATTTTTTAAAGTAATATTTTTATAACAAATTTATTCTTTAAATCAAATGCATGCAAATCACAAGACATACATCATGTATCAGCTTGTGCTTTGCATATTTTGTTAGTTTATTAGTTATGATTGCTATTTGTTGATTTGTTTTCTAGAAAAACAGTCAAATAATGACAATACCTAACAAATTTTGCTAAATACGCGCATAAGCAAAAATTCTGTGTAAAGATAACACAGAAAATTGCTGATACACATTTATAACTAAAAAATGTAGCAAATCAATAATAATTTTGAAACTATAAGAAATTACATACATAAAAAGCAAAATGGTTTTCAAAAGTATAGAAATAATTATTAATCAATAATTTTATTTATTAAAAACACAAAAAATTTTAAAAGTATTAACTAAAAAAAAACCAGAAAGATAACCATTTTTCTATTAAAAAAAAAAATAAATAAATAAAAAAAAAAAAAAAAAAAAAAAAAAAAAAAAAAAAAAAAAAAAAACAAAAAAAAAAAAAAAAAAAAAAAAAAAAAAAAAAAAAAAAAAAAAGAACCAAGAGACCAACAAAAAAACTCAAACTTCCTTCTTCAGACAATGCAGCTTGACTACCATTTTTGTACAAAGTACCAGATATGGGATATGGAATTTTTTGTGCAAAATAATCAGATCAGAATCAATGAATGATATATAAATACATTTTGGATATTCCTGACAGTCCTACAATAACAATAGAATTGGTCACATTATTTCAAACAAAAATGATGCATTTAGGAGCTACTTATGCTAAAAAAAGTTTGAATTCTAATATTTATAATAGGTAGCACTCAAGAAGTTATCAGATAATTTAAATGAATTAATACAATCATTTTCCACATGACAAACTTCATGGTGGCAGACAAAATTGTTTGAAAAGATATGGTTTAAGAATTTTGGACACAAAACCCAGAATTCTCCAAATTGTTAATCAATTTCAAGACAAATATAAAATTATCCTAAATACAAATCCAGTTCACCTTTGTAATTCAAATGAATTATCACACAAATATGAATTACAGAAATGACACCAGTAGAAAATAAAAAATGTCAGTTATTGGCATTTCCAAGCCCAATCATATCTAGGCAGATTTGAAAAATGTAAGTTTTCTTGCAAATACTGAACTCATTCCCAAATATGTAACACAAATACAGGACTAATTCAATTAAGTTTAAAGTAGATTCAGAATCAAGCAATCATAAAGTCTAAAGTGAAAGATGAATCTACAAATTGTTGAACTAAAACTCAGAGTGTAATTACTCAGCTGGTCATTAGGCATCATTTATATCAAATAAATATGAAGTGGAATGAAAAAATCCCTTGGGGTATTTTTAAAATGACACTGACTTGTACTACTAATGACTCATCTTTTCTGATCTCTTTCAATAAATAAAAATCTACAGTAGCTTATTACCATATTCATTTTAAAGATTAAAACTGTTTTTAAAAACAAAGTATTTAGTTTTGAAAAGAAATGAAATAAAAAATAAAGTCTACTTACAGTTCCATTTGACATATGATGATACCATTGAAGTTTTCGCCCATTATGCTTCTGCCTATAAAATTCTTCTACCTCTGGGATAAAATCTTCGAGCTCAAGAGGTAAAGACACTTGAACTCTTTCACTTCCTCGTGCCCATGCCCCAGCATTTAAAATTTTGATATTAATGGAATCTGCAAATAAAATACCAAAATAGTATCTCTAAGTATCAGAATCAAATTTAAAAAAAGTCTTCAGACAGAAATTTATAAAACTTTTTTTATAAGTATGCTAAATTAATATTACATTACTTTACACTGCATATAATGTCAGCAAATGAAATGGCTTATAAAAATAAAGCAGTCTTTCTAAAATCATTGGCATTAAATGAAAACATTTAATGCCGATGATTTTAGATGAAAGTTTAAAATACTTCACTAAATGTTAGAGTGAATAGTGATTATGAAGAATTGGTACAGTATTAATAATTTCTATTGATTCACATTTATACATGATTTACACAAAAAAACTTATAAAATTTAAAGGGAATTATAATGGTTTACCTTTCTGTTAGCAAATAATAATTTATGATTATTTGCTAGCAGAAAGCACACTACATTGGCGTTAATTATTACATTCTTGATATTAACATGTTATAAACAAAATATTAATACATATTAATACAAAATATTACAAAATATACAAAATATTTACAAAATATATATAAATATACAAAATATTAATGATATTAATAAAAGCAAAAACATACTTAAAAATAGTGAAAAAATATCTGATGATTACTTTTCTTAAGGTAAATAATTATCTTTTCTCTCTCTCATATGCACAAACATCGTACTTTTATTTAAATTACAATCTAAATTATTTACATAACTTTGTAATTTTTAAAATATAACAATTATTTTTTTTATTTTGAAGTTAAATCAATTGAGGGAATTCTAACACTATAAACATGTACTTTCCTGATCAGTACTTTTTAATGAAGAACAAACAACTCGAATTAGAAATGTATACTCATGAATTAATTATTTTAGTTAATGATAGCTGAATGTATAAAAAAAAAAAATATTTATCACCCTTTTTCTTTTTGAAACAATTTCTTTCACTACTTATAATAATAATAAAGGACACTTTTTATAGTCTTTATTTATTATTATTATTATTTTTGGCAAAATAAATTAACTTTTTCTTTTATTCAACTAATTAAAAAAAATAGTTATAATGTTAAATTTGGGGAAATATATAATTTTAGAATCTTATTACATGAAATGATCAGATATATCAAATATACAGTGAAAGTTTCAAATTTTTTAAAGCAGATATCATTGCACAAGCTTCAATATTTGGGACTACATTTTTATTTTGTTTATGATCATATTAGAATTAATTTATGATCATCCAGAGTTCAATTAAGCCTCAGATTAGGATTACTTTAACCCCTTACCTGCCAAGGAAAACTTACGAGATTCGCTCCCTAATGCCACCGGTTTTCACACAGGCAATCGCAGTTATGTGGTGTATCGGTGGAAAAGAGGCACGCTTGAAATAGATGTAACATCATCACAACAGATATTTTAAACAATGTCAAAGACATTCTATTGCATTCCAAAGCCATGGGTCAAGCTTTACTGATAGCAGAGTATTGCAGAGAAGCGTATTTCCGAAAGCCGTATATATACGCCAGGGGCAGTTAACGCATCAGCTTAGCGTGGCATATATATAAGCCCGTGGCAGGCTAGGGGTTAACAGAAAAGTGAATTTTTACTTTTTTTTTTTTTAAATAGGAAACTATTTCTGAAATTAGAATGCTTTACATAGCATGATATTTTTACTCATTGCTTATCCTTGCCTGTCTTGTTAAATCAATGATATAAGGAAAAATATTAAAAGAGATTTTTTGTTACTTTCATTTTTTGTTACTTTTTGTTACTTATAATTCTTTACTAAACTTAATTGGGAATCCTTATGGAAACCAGAGAGTTGCAGTCATGAATAAATCCATAAATACAACATTAACAATTTTTTTACATCTTTCTGAGAATGAATTGACATTATTTCATTTTTTTATAATTGCTGCATTTTTTATTATAAAATAATACCAATAACCAAACATCAAAGAAAATATTTTTACAAACTTCATATTTAAAAAACTAAAAAATATTTTATAACTATAATTTTACAAAGCATTTCCTTTAGATAGAAATATCAGACTCTTTATTTCTATGAAATTACCTCAATGATCTTAATGAAAAAATTTCTTAGAAATATTAACAATATAAATAATTAAGATTTTTTCATTTATTTAGAACATATTGTATGATCAGTTATAAAATCTTAAAAAATTTTCTTAATTAAAAATCCAACACATTTATAAATCATAAAAATTTTCTTATCCTTTGAAACAAATATGCTTGAATTAAAAATGAATATCATCAATAGCTAAAGAATTTCGCTTTTAACAACCCATTCTTACTTGATTATTTCTTAATTAAGGATATAATAATACTATATGTTTGTAAAATCTTACAATATTTTTTTATTTGAAAATTAAAAAAAAAAAGTATTCAATTCATTTAATAATTATGAAATTGACTGTTTCTATTTATTAAAAGCATTTCATATGTTTAAGGAAAATGGAATTATTTCTTAATTCAAGTAATATATTGAAATTTTTTTTTAAAAAAAGTAAATTCCTATTCAGGTTAACACAAATTTTTATTATCAGTTAATTTTATTTAATTCTCACATTGTCTGTTTGTGCAGCTAGAATTGATACCATTAATCCAGTTGATTTGTTTAATTTATTGCTTTGATTATTTTTAAGCTTAGACGAGATTCAATCTGAAAACATGAGGACTCTACGCCAATTCTCTACCGATTTTGCAATTCCTAGGGAAATTTCCATTCCACTATATTGCAACTGAGCATTATAAATAATTGCAAACATTTTTTAAATTAGAAAAAATTCTCTCTCTCTCACATAAACACTTTCCATTTCTCTCACTAATTTATTTCAAAACAACACATTTGAACTTTCAAACTAATAAACTCATTTATAAGATAATACAATTAAATAAATTTAAGAATGTCTAAAATGCAAAGATTGAGATAGCAATTCTTGATGTCAACAGATGGCACCAATACACAATTAGTGTATCTTTATTCCAAATAATACTAAAATTAATTCATTTATATTGGAAAAAACTATATTACCATCAAGTGTCATCCATTACAAGCTTAAAAAATTTATTTGAACTTGAGTGAATGAATAAAAAGTACAACAATTGAAAATTTGAACAAGATATACATATATATGGAGAGAGACAGTGTGAACTAATAGTGGGAATTGAAAAATATAAACAAGACAAATATGTTGGTAATCACACAATTTTTGAATTGTGCAATTAACTTTCTGACATTATTGAAATTTTTTCCAATCTTTAAATAAAAATCAATAAAATCTTTACATTTTGTGATTAAAGTTTATTTTTTTATAAATTTGTTTTTGAATTTAAGTATATCCAAGAAATTATTTTTATTTTATTAATTAAATCGTATAATTTATCTGAATATAATTTCCTACACATATACATATTTTGTTGTGTTTCAAATTCATAATAAAATCTATCAAATTTATATTTTATGACATATATTTAGTTTCTATTTGAATTATATATTATTCCAACTTTTCACTTCTATTGTGTATATATGCAGCCTGTTTCAAGATTTAAATAAAATTAAGTAAAACACAAATAATCAAAGCAAAAAATTAATTTACCTCTATGATGGCTTATAATAAAAAAGTACGCATAATAACAAATAATAAAAAACATGATACATTAGTATAAACACAAAAAATTAAAATTTAGGTAAAAATAAGAAAGAAAAAAATTTTATGTGAACAATAACATGAACTTTTTTAGGAATAAAAATAATTGCTCGTCACTTATTGAAAACAACTTAAAATAATGTCAATAGTAACAAATTCCAATTAAAGTAAATAGAGAGATTAAAAGTAAATGTACAAGGAAAGTTTAAATACTAAAAATTCTACCAGCAATTAGTTTGTTGAATAAAATGATTTTGAAAATTTGAAACCATTTCATATCGCAGACATAAAAACCTACATTTTATCTTTTTCTTTTTTTTCCTTCCTCCTCCCCAAATGATTTACATTTATTGCTTTATTTAAAGTGCAATAAGACAATTTTCCTCAACACAATGATAAAACAAAATACTGAATTGTTTCTATTAAAAATATTTCAGATTACATAACACCTAAAATATGAATTGGAAGCTCTGTTTGTTAAGACTGTGAGATTATAACATAAAAATACAACATAATAATTTATATTTTGTAAAGTCAGTCAAAGTTTTATTAAAATAAGAAATTTGTATGTAAAATCCATATTAATATTTGAGTTCAATTGGTTTATTCAATATTGAGTTGATTGAAAACTTACCCGCCAAACTGCCCTTATGCCTATGAGTATCTTTAAAATGCTGATTTAAATCTTCGCTCACTTTAATATCTTGAAACATCCTGGCCAGCTTATTGACATAGTCTGCAGGCATTCCAACATCCTAAAAAAATAAGAAATAATTTTTTAACAAGTAGAATACTACTTAGAGTACAATTTACATTGTATAAAATTGTAAACTATTGAAAAATATTTCCATTTTTATTTTGCGAATTTTGGAAACCTGAGTAGTTATGTTCCACTTTAAAAGTCAATTGCTCAAAATGTAGGTTTGAATCTTGTAAAAATAGCACAGATGTGCATCATGCATCAATACTGTACTCCATAGAGAACAACATTATAAATATGCATGTGTGTGTGTGTGTGTATATATATTATATGTATATATATATATAATGTTCTTTATAAAAAAAACTAATGTACTTTACATAAGATAATAAAAAAAGACATACATTAAAGGAAAAAATTAATGAATCACATAAGATATGAGACCAAGACAACTATTCTAATTCTAATATTATTAGTATTATAGTTAATTATTAAAAACATTTCTTCAATCCAGTAGTTGGGAACCTACAATCTTCTAGATGCCTAAAAATAAATAAAACCCAACCAATTCTAATTTAAAAAAGTATATGATTTTAATTTTTTAGTTGTGATTTCTTCTTTTTTTTATGTTTTTTTCTCTTTTTTTTCTACTTTAAGTAATTCATTATAATTATATGCTTTATCAAAAGTAAAAATGTTAAAAAAAGTTTCCTCTCATAAAAAACTTTCATAAAATAATTTTTACAAAATATGAAAGCATTTTTTATAAAACTTTTCAGCAATACAAAAGATGGAATACTTGGTTATCAATAAAAGACCTCTAGACATGAGAATGATTGCTCATACCTGTCTAACCCAATTTAAATTTAAAATATACCCCAAATAAACCATTGAAAATCAAAATATTTTGTATCACATTGTAATAGCACAATGCATTTATTTAATAAAAATATTATAAAATAAGTAATAATTTTGCATACATACCCTTAACCACTCCACCATGTTTTCTTCTTTCTCACTGTCAGCAGAAGATTCGAGAATAAGCCTTCTTGTCAGGTGAGCTTTGTGGTACCTCATAAAGACATCCTTATT
>JAPDSC010062838.1:30483-103607 GCA_026290005.1 Latrodectus geometricus | reverse complement strand
TTTTTTTTACCTGCCAAAACTATTTTAAAATTAGAAAAATGTATTCAAGATCATGCATCTGACTCTGATTAAGTGAAAAGATGTTTTTATACTTACAAGAACAGAAAGTACGCAGGAGAGACGCATTGTCGTTGCCTTCAGCCGAAGCAATAACTCTAAAATATGATGCGTAAAATCCTGATCTCGAATATTCTTTCATTCTCAAGGTCAACAAGGTCAATTTGAGCGACGAAATATGCCAAATAGGATGCGCATTTTTTGTTTTAGTTAAGTGATAATAGATTAATGGCATATCCTAGATGGGTATTGAACTTTCCACTGCGTTCGCTTGGATCTCTCAGTCTAAAGAATCCCTAACAAGAGATATGGGGAAAGAGCACAAAACATTTTTTGTTCATATTCAGTACCATAAATATTTATATTTATCAGAAGAAAAATATCCGCTTTCTCTTGCTTCCTATATCCTGATTTTTGTGTTTATAGTTAGAAGAAAATGAAAGTAATACATTTCACTTGCATTTTTCTTAATCTGTATTTCGTGTTTGTCGTCCAAAATATCGGTTCACTGAGATTCGCGCCAGGAAAGGGAGTAACGTCAAAAATCATCTCTGATTACTTAGTAATGTTTCATAATCAATAATTTCCATATAATTCATATATTATGACATGGGTTCAGTTCCGACCTCACCGTGGCCTAGTAGTAGGACATAGCTTTTCAGAGTATAGGGTTCTGGATTCGTTCCAAGCCTCTCTTGAACAACACAGCGCTTATGCCTTCTGTAGACACATATCTCGGGGTGCACATTCGGGAGTTTTCCGAATTGCAACCCTTGTGTTACGTGTATATGCCCTAATATTTATAACATGTGTACCCAAAAGGCAATTTACGCTGTGGATATTAAAATGTCTTACAAAGGTTGTTATACACTATGCTGCGTCAAAAAAAATGTAGCGATTAAAATCCTAATTCAATGTGTTGGGATTATTTGTGATGATATAATACAGGGGTGGCCAAGACGTCGACCACGATGACATTTTAGGTAGTCCACGTGACCATCCCGATAATGACCTCGGATATTAACAATTTAATTTATGACTTATGACATAGAATCAATGAATTATTTAAAATAAAAATTTACTACAGTCTACGCTTTAAAACCCAAAACAAACTGTGCAAAGATTTACGATTTAAAGATTTATGATTAAAGGTTTACGATTTAAAACTTAAAACGGACATGATGAGAGCGATTAAAACATTCAAAGAAACTATAGAAAGATATGCATCTCAATTAAGAAAACATGAATTGAGAAAATACCAGAAACATGGAGGAAGAGTGCATCCATAATCCTAACCGATACTTCGAAGATTTCGCTTAGCACTTAGTTGTTTTGTTTAAAGAATTTGAAAGAAGATTCACTGACTTAATTAGGTTGAAAGAAAGAAATTTTATGATATTTCCATTTAATGAAAATGTCAAAATTGATAGACATTGTCACAATGAAAATGTCAACATTGATGGACAACGTATCTGAAAAAATAGGACATTTAATAGATATCACATCAGTCATGGTCGAGAAAGAAATTATTAAATTAAGATGCGATATATTTCTTAAATCCAGAGCATATTTAGCGATACTTATTTTTGGAAATTAATTTCAGAGGAAACGTTTCCAAATATTTACAAATTGATTTTTTATTTCAAATCATACTTCGGGTCAAGGTATCTTTGCAAATCTGTTTTTTCAACCATGAACAAAAAAACAAACATTGGTCGCCTTTAACAGATGAACATTTAATTTCGTGTTTATGCATTGCAATAAACTCGTACCAGCCACAATATGATAAACTTGTTACAGATATACAGTGCCAAATTTTAATTAAATGAAGTGAATAGGATGGTCACTTTTTGATATATGAATACTTTGATTATTTTCATCAGTAAATTTTTATTTTGTAAATATTAATATTAAGTTTTTTTTTTAGAAAAATTACATAATTTACCACTTTTTCTTGTTAACGAAAATAAATATGTACGAAAATAAATAAATATTTAGCTCTGCCACTGGTAGACCGCCTTCGATTTTTTAAATGTGGAGTAGACCCCGAAACCCAAAAGTTTGGCCACCCCTGATATAATAGAAAAAAACATTTGTTGAAGAAAATATTCCACAATTAAAATCAAAAGTTTTGCTTTGTTTATTAGGTGATCCCTTAACTGGCTTATTAATGAATATAAGTAAGGAAATATTTATTTCCTATGAGTGATTGAAAACATTTGTGTTAGAGAAGAATTCATAATATTCTTCTTGAAATACGTATTTTGGAGAATATTAAGAAAACTAACTAGTCGCAACAGATCGAAATTTTTATAATTTGACTATTCTCCATTTTAGTTAATAAATGTAAGTGATAGATTTTAATTTGAAAATGGGTTATTCGTTTAATCCATCAATAGTAACCGTTTAATCTATCAAAAGTCTAAAAAGTCAAAAAAAAGAGAACGATTTGTTTTATTTCTCTAACTGTGAAATCTCATGCGGTTGTATCTTAAAAAAAATTAAAGATAACACAAAAAGTTCCTTTTTTAATCTAAAGGACACAGTCGAGTTTCACAAAAAAGAGAGATTAAATTTTATTAAAAACTATTCACACACACACATACATTTTATAAATGTGTAGAAGTAAAATCAAATAAATCCTTATATGAATAGAATGCTTTATTTATGGTTCGTGCAAACATTTACGTTTGCCAGCAGAATTTAGATCTAGAAGCAAAGTAAACTGGTATTTTTGAAAGTTGGTTATGTAAATCAGACTCATTCGTCTAATACGAAGAAATAAAACGAGCGAAAGTGTTAAAATGGGTTCCTTCAGCAAGCTTGTGTAGGGAATCCAGTGTGAGATTTTTTCATTGATATAGACAAAATTCCAAAGTGATTTTTATCTCAAAATTAAAGCCTAACTTGGGCCTTTAAAATCATCTACATTTTCGATTATTTTAAAGTAGATCGTGCATTATATTATTATTATCTGTATTTTATTTTTATTAAAAATACATTATATATATTAAATTGTTTTTTATCAGGGAACAATAAAAAGACAGTTTATTAAGAAATGCGATATATATTTTTATTTGTGAAAAGAAAATGCAAAATATAAATAAATTATTTTAATATCTTATAAGAAAACTAATATCATGTGAATTAATATTTCAAAATATATTAAAATTTCTGTAAGAAAAATTTATAGTTTGAATTTTTAAGTAATAAATAATCACATCTAAAAGAGTTCGAATATGGTATTTGTCAGCCGCGAAAAAAGGTATTAATTAGACAGTAATTTTTTTAATTTGAATAGAATCGATTTATTTATTTAATCAATATTTCTGTAAGAAATCTTGTCAAAATTTTAAATTACCATCCAGACTATTTAGATTATAAATTTAACCTTCAATATGGAATTTATTTGTGTATTTACATACTTTATCTGATTATTTTTTTAAATTACCTTACCGAATATAAGGCTCTTTTTAGACTTGCTATACGGTTTAACTTTCAATTAACGGTCATTTTGACATGTGAAGACTAATTAGACAGGAACTACGCTCTAAAGTGATTTCTTAGCCATTACCAATATCCACTCCTAAGAATTTGTTGCACCAGCATATTTCCCATAGCTAGCCTTGAATTGGGCTCTACTAGTTTGCGGAAGCAGCCGAGTAGTCTTCGTAATTTGGAAGCAGGGATCAAGCATAGGACCCAATACTTGACATGCCACCCCCAGAAGTACCATTTCACTTGGAGGATATTGCGACTACGACCTATTAAGCGCATCCCAGCCGCCTTCAGTTAAGTCGGGATTCGAGTTCACTACCTTCCGATAATAAGAGGAATGCCCTAACTAACCAGGTCACCACGTCCCTCAATTTCCAAGATATCAAGCCTATAAAATGCTGAAGTGAATATCAGGGTGTTAACCATTCGACTGCCAGATAAATATTCTCTTTAGATAGTGCTATGCAAATAGTAATCGAAAATTGGCTAAATAAAAGTCTACAAGGGCCAATTAATATAAGTTTATCTTGTATTCAGATAAAAGCATTAACGAATCTGATGATTGTGAAAAAGTGAACGGGTAAATATATGTACATACATACAGTGTGACTAAGAAAATTGGCAAAATTTCATGGTGCGATAAAACTCATGGTAACATTCAACTTGGAATACATAAGAGAAATACAAACGGCGAGCTACTAGTGGTATAAAAGATTTTCTTCGCATCTAATTGCATTTTTGTTGTAGATTGTTGAGAGGATGGCATCTATTGACCAGCATGCTACATGAAATTTGTTTCAGTAACTTTATGATATTGTCTCATGCATTCTTGCACATTTTAGAGGGAAAATCATGGCACATTCCTACAAGAGGTGTAGCTGTAACTGGTGTTTCTGATTCCAATACGTCTGGTCAAGGATGTGTTTTCAGTACGGCAGGTCTACATGCATAAGCTTGAATATGAGAAATATCTTATATGTAACATTTTAAGTTGATGAATTGATCGAGGTGATCCCGTAGTCTATTTGGACTTTTTCTTGTGAGATCGTATAAAAAGGTGTGTTCTAGGCGTATTCCAGAGACCGATATGGATCTAGTCGGTAGAATAGTTATTGATTTTCGATTTATTGCATTCTGACCACACGCGCGTTATATAACAAATACTTCAAAATAATAAATTTTGCACAATTTTTCAGATTCAAGTTACAAACGTGCATGCGTGAATGCGCACGCCAAATGATTTTAAATAGTTTTATTATTAATGATTAATTTTGCATTACCTTACTATAATTTCAATTCCGGATTTATCAATACATTTATGAATTAGCTGTTGATGTATTTGATACAAACGAGATATCATCCTTTGTGTATTTGAAATGAAATTATGCAAATAGAGGCAAAAATGTAGGAATCAATATTTGTGGGATTTTTTAAAGAGAGAACAACTATTACTTTACATTATATATTTCAAATGAAAATGTATTAAGTTTTGAGAAACCCTTTTCTCCGTTTAAGAAATTAAGACATTTGTGTAGATGTGTATTGATTTGATTTAAAAATGTTGTTTGAAAATAAGAGATGTCAGAGAAAAAGATTGATAAAAAAAAATTCAAGAAAATCATAAATGCACATTTCAGTCGTTATGAAAATTTATACAGAAAATATTACAATATTAAGATGATTTACATTATTGGTTTTCGCGGATAATTTACTATTTACCAAATTGTCTCCGTAAGGCCATCGCCCAGCTAAATTCATTTGGGGGGGGGCTGAAAACAAATGACCTGCTTTACACAGCACGAAAATTATGACTTAGTTATGTTTAAAACTGAAAACAATTTTAAAATTACAATTAAATTATTACCAAAAAGGAAAGTAATATTTCTTTTGAATTTTGACACTTTACTCTAATCCATGTAAAAAGCGTGGATTTCAACATAACATTCAAATAATATTTATCAAAAGTGCTTTTGTAAAGTTGATTAATATTAGTTGATGCTGTTTTCATATAAATTACTAGTGTTAACAAAAATAAATTTAATGTCTGGCACTATTAGTTGACTATTCGGTACTACAATGAGTAGCATTGATAGCAACTAACATATTGGAATATCAGTGGGAATGCTCTCTCTGATATTCATCCTGAGAGTAGGTTCTCAAATTTTAGTAACAGACCAAGCAGATGATTCCACCAGTCACCACCAGGGGTATTAATTCACTTGTAGGATATCATAACCACAATCTACTTTACACGCCCCAGTTGCCCTTAATGAATATGACAGATCTCCCGCTGGAAATCTGCTATTTTCTGGTAATAAAAACAATACTTTCACAAATCAGGATATCGAGATTTCTGCATAAAAATAATTACTAAGTTTTACAGTTAAATCATAGTGTAGGAGTTAAACTTTACCAGTGAAAAATATTCGATTTTCATGGATAAACGGTCAAATAAAACTTCTGAAACTAAGTTAATTGGTGAATGCAAATTGGTTGGTTGTTTGGATGGATACTTTGATTTTACTGTGCTATATATCTGTGTACTTTTCACCCCATCCTTCCTATATTATTCAGCTTTTACTTATGAAAGTAAGTTATTTCCATTAGCATTTTGCTTCAGCTGAGCGAAGTTTACATATAAGTCTGCCTTTGGTGTTTCTTATATACTTGTCTTTTCATAAATGAAATTAGAAGTCTCAATTCTGGCTTCTTAAGTAATAACAGTTGTGGAAAGTTCAGCACCACAAATTTTAATATAGTTAGAGGATGATTTTAATACCTCTAGCTATATCTTTCTCCGGACATCAAAATTCGAGTTTGTCTTTAAGCTGCAAAACAAAACGGAGAAATTCCAGTCGACATATTTTTAAAAACCAGCAATTCTAAATCCATTCCTAAAAGCAATCTTAGAAAATTAAAAAATAAACTTAAGAAAATTGAAATTTCCAAAAAATTACTAGCCAAATTATTTTTGATAGGCGTTTATCACCTAATCACTTGAAACAGTTGGGAGATTTTTTAAATATTATGGAACTACACTTTTCCCTTATGTAATTATGAGGGATAATCTTTCTTTTTTTTTTTCTAATACTCTGAAAGATGTAGCAGAACTGTTTGAAAAAGAATGCTTGGACCGAATTATGCAGATTTAATGAGAAAAAACAGTAACTTTTCTCATGTCTCATCACAATATTCAATTGCCCAAAGAAATAAAATTTAATAATTATAGAGTTGAAACATTACACAAACCTCGACAATGTGGTAAATGTTTTAAATTTACCTACAATTTTACTAAATGTTCAAATAAAGTAAAACGTACACTTTGTTGTGAAAAAAACGTGGTGAAATCTCCCTGAATCCATGAAATGCTCAAATTGTTTTGGCTAACAGGAAATAATGAATTTCTCTTTAGAATCGAGAAAAACAGATCTCACACTTCCAAAGCTGAAAATCATCAGAAGCCTATAACAGCGGCAAATACACACATTTTATGAAATGAAAGAATCCCTTGGTGGTGCCCAGATTTAGTATCTAAACAAAGTCTACTTGGCAGGGTGCTCTCCATTTGGTAGCTTTCTTAGAAGATTTTTGAACACCAAATATTAAAATCGTGTGCTACATTCCAGAAGCTATAAGTCAAATCCATGAACAGTATTTTCAAAAAATCAACGCAACAATTTTAGTATTGAATTAACCAACTTTTGACGAACAATAACGGTAAAAGGAAGTCTAAAATAATTTTAAAAAATTGTATTGCTTTGAAAACAGATCAAATGGGTTCTCAATTAGGATTAGAGATTGGTCTTTATGGGGGTTTTTTCTAGTCTCTTTTGAGTGAGATATACTTGAGGTTTAGTTTGCTCAGTGTTTTATACATTTAAAAAGGTTTTTAAGTTAATATTATAGTTTTATTGCTCTACACACACTGACAAATAAGTCAGAAATCAAAGGACAAAATTTTTTTGGACTACCTCTTTCGGACGGATAACAGTTCATTCATTTAGGATTCTTGTTTGGTCGATGCTATATAGCCACTCTTGCACAAAAGAACTAATTGAACAATAACATACAATTTAAAGTGGACTTTGAACTATTACAAACATGGATACGTGAGGTTCGAATCAAAGCAATAAACTTCAGAACTTCCAAGTGATATTAAATCCAGAATACCATTCAGATGTTAGTTCAGCTATATTCATTTGGGAATCAAGTCTACATGCTTCTGGAGTGCATTTATATCCAAAGCATGCATTGTCTATGGAGCTTTTTAGATCCTGTAAATTGGATGGAAGAGAAGACAGCTGTCAGAAGCATCTTTGCATCATATCCCACACATTTTTTATGATTCAAATCTAATTTCAGCAGTGGCCAGTTAAGATGTTGGAAGTCAATTGATATTTATCGAACAAATTTAAAACACTTCTAGCACGATGTATAGTTGCATTACTCTGCATGAAATACTTGTTGCAATCAGTAAAAATTCAACATTGTAGGGAACACTTGATTTTTGCCAGTATGCCTTGGTATTTCATGAATGTTTGTTTATACTCTAGAGCACCACTTCCATGCCCGGAGATTATGTCTATACAATGATATTAAAATTAGAAGTAGACCCTCCCACAGTGAAAATAAGGCAAGATAAATTCATGACTTCATATTTTCCTTGCCAAATTCGACATATTTTATCAGTGCAAAATATGGCGTAGCATAATTCATCTGCCCACATAATCTGTTTTTAATCCTCGGTCCTTTTTTCCTGACACTACTGCAAATGATATTTTGTATTTCGAGGGTAAATAAGTGGTTTTCTCACACACCTAACAATACATTCCTTTCCTCTCCAATTCTCTGAGCATAGTTTGAGATGAAAACTGTTGAGAAGAGCTTTGGTTAATGATTTGTCATTTGAAGCATAGTAGAGTTCCCTCTTCTGTCATAGAATTCTTGGAAAATGACAATTTTAATGTGTATAATCACGGTTTTGGAATACTCTAAGTTATATCTTCTTGACAAGGATTGATTCTTATTCGAACTTTTGAAAACCTTTGACACGGCTGCTTTTAAAATCTAAACTGTCTTCAAATTTGAAACCCTAGCTAAACAGGCACCAAAAATAAACCCTTTTTGAAATGATGAAAGATCTGTCAATTTTCCCATTTTACTTATCACGAAATACATTTGTACACCTTACTAATACCATCTTAATGATGAGTAAATCACATCATAAAAAATTTGCATATTCTATTTTTAGTAAGCATTTAAAGAAAAATCTCAAAAAGTTTCTGAAAAGTTCTAAGATACTGCATGAAATATTCATACAAATGATTTATGATGATAAAGAGTTTGAAACACCAAGAGCCAAACCATCACCTATCTATTCTACTTTCCAATAAATAATCTTTTCTTTATGTGAAAAAGGTTTTTTGATCTTAAGAATATTTTTAAATAAACAAAAACACATGGAAAAGGTAACAAATTCAAAATGCCTGCCTTATTGGAAGGACATTTCACTGAACGATTTTAATGTATGAAAGTTTAAAGATATTAATAAATTTTAGAAGACAAATATACACAACTAGAGGAACTGATACAACCAATTAATACAAGAGTAACATGATGAAACCAGTTAGCACTATTATTGCCAGACCATTAACAAAGATTACCAGAAACCATTATTGACGTAGAAAACATGAACTAAATTTAACCCAAATATACTTAATATTTCACATTTAGTAAAGGATTACTTCAAGTACAGTGGAATACAGTAAAAAAAATGCATGTTGATTTCAATATAACATAAAATAAACAAACATATTTATAAATTTCCCTTTTTATTCCGCATAAAAACAGTTACAAAATACGTGAAATATATTAATATTTTAAAACTTGATATTTGCTGCAATAAATAGATACAAAATATTTTCACTTTTACAAGCTGTCAAAAGTATAAATATAGATCAGATATTTACTTCCTAACATGATTATATATTCATTCATAGCAAAATATTTTAGAGAATGTTCATTTTAAAATTTATATAAATATTTTTTAAAAAAAACTGTTGATTAAACATGTACATAACTTACAACAGTCAGTAAATAAGTAGCACTCTCAATTAAACTGAATTTGAGATTAATTAAAATATATAAATGCAAGTTGAATTTTAATATCACTTATACATTGAATATTTTATTATATATGTCACAAAAATTAATAGTAAAAACTATTGATCACATTAAAAAATATTTGATTGTAGAAACAATTACTATAAAAAATTTATGCTATCTTGCATAGTACACACTTTTAAAAATTTTTACAAAAATATTTTAATCGACTAAAAATACAAAATAGTATATCAACTATGTCATAGATAAAAACCAGAATTAATTTGTAGACCAAAAAATAAATTTTAGAAAACATAACAATATACTAGCATTTTTTTAAATAATCTTTAAGTCCAATAAAATTTATAGTTATATGATATCATTGTGATTAACCAATATTTTAATACAGTTCTCAACAATAACAAATATTTTTTTCAATATTATATAACAATGTGTGTGTTTTAATATCATAATTAAATATTTTTTAAAGATATGTAAAAGTTATGTTTTAAATAAAGAAAACCATATAAGTTAACATTAACAAATTATAAAAACTTCCATACTTGAAAAAGGTGTCATGATTTAAAATAAAGAACACAAACTTTATAATTATACTACACTAAAAATAAGTTTTATAATTAAAGACATTGAAAAGTTCCTAAATTCATTCATAAACATCAAATATTTCATTTCCTACAAAACAAATTATCTTAAAATACACTGGAGAATAACACACATTCCCTCAAGAAAAACCAGAATTTTTTTTTTCCTCTTTTATACATTAAAACTGACATATTTTGATAAATGATACACATTACAATAATCCTTTTAGAAAAAAATAAATCATTTATAATTGAATGATATTCTTTTATGACACTTATTGAAAAATGGAACTCAAGAATAATCATTCAAAAAAATTAAAAGATAAAAATGAAATTATTTATATGCCATTTTTAAAAACAATATTGTAAAGTGCATTGAAATAACTGTTCACTAAATAGTGACGCAAATGTTAGAATGCATTTTGCATCATCTTTACAGCATTAATTTTTTTTTAGATAGATTATTTCTTTATCTGAAATAATCTATATATTTTTAAAAATTCTTATGGCATAGCTAAATTTGATTTGTCACACTATCGTTACATTTTATATATAAAGATTAATTACATCACAGACTATATTTTAAAATGATTTCTTAATCATATAAACATTCATTGTAGTAATTTGATTTTGACAGTGAAATTTTAAATAAAATAAAAAGTTCCAACCAATTGAAACTACAGCAAAAAATCATTTTTTTTAGGCAATTTTAGAGCATTTGATTTAAATTAATTTTAGCAAATAACTGATCTAAGCAACTATACTTTTAAAAATAAGTTTAAAATTGAAAATATTCAATATTTTCTACATTGATTATACATATAACATACATAAATATAAAACAATCTAACAAAGAAAATCACAACCCAAAACCATAAGGTAGATACATAAAATAATACATCAATAAAATACTAAATTCCCATCCAATGCTTCAGAATTTAAAACAAATTATGTGGTTTTTGAAATAAATAACAAAAACAAGAAATAGAAATATACTACAAATTATCAGATGTAAAAATCAAATTATTTAGAAAGAAATGCCTAATTTTAAATATAGATAAATGTTGATAAATGTTTGCATAAAAAATAAATTATAAAGATTTCAAGTAGATGGACGGCTTAAAGAACATACAACAGCAATCAATAATAGATTTCTGAACAACAAAAGCAATTTTTAAAGGAAAAAATCATATATTTGTGAATTCTTAACATCTTGGATAAGACTACTATAAAACTTTGGGTAAACATTTAAAAAATATTTTTATTTGGAATATATTTAAATTTTTAAGTATGTAAAAATAATATTGTTTATAACAAGAAAATTTATTTTCTATTATTCATAATTGTATAATCCCATGAAGCATCAAAACGCTTATGTAAAATTTTGGCCAAAGAAATTGAATTATATTCTAATATATCAATATACCCAAAGAGTTAAATTCATAATTGCATTAAATAAAAAAAAAATTGATAATATATATATATATATATATATATATATATATATATATATATATATAATATAGTATATAAAATTGCTTTTAACTAGAATTTAAAAGTAAATTTGATCACCATTAAATTACATTGACTTTCAGCTATAATCAACTTAAAAAGCATTTTAAACTTTAAAATTAAATTTCATTAAATAGGCTGATTTGAATAGACACATATACAATTACATATTTCAAATAGAAAAAATGATAGTTGAAAGGTTGTTTGTATACTAAATAACACCTGAAATATAAAGTGAAAACAAAGGAAATTTTATGAACATATTACACACATTGATTAAAATCAATTCAATTTTTATTTTTTTACTTTTGCCACAGAAAATTTTCTGAGATATTTCGTTTAAGAACAAATAAATAATTTTTTTTTTTCCAAATATATTTAAATTTTTTTGAAATCCTATTGATTTTTATTTACATTCATTCAAAATTTTTATAGCGCTATTTCAATTAACATAATTTTCTGTATTCTCTGAGTATGATTTTATACTTTTATTAAAAGTACAAAATCATTTTTGATTGTCTGATTTTCCATAATGAATAAAAGATTCAATAAAATACATTTTCTATTCTTCTAATAACTATTTTTTAAGATATGTATATTTACCAATGCTTATCATAAAAGCTCAAATACTATTTTTCTTCTTTTCAAATTAATTGAGTATTATCTTTAAAAACACAATCATATTTATTTTTCCTAAGCAAAATAATGATGAATATTGAAATAAAAATATTTCCAGTTTTGAATTTGATCATTATTTTGTTTCAGAAAAAACTATTTGAAAACAATAGGAATTTTACTCATAAGAAGTTCTGCTTCATAAGAAAATACAATTTTACAGCACATATACATTAATTACAGAACTTATATAACATACATCCAAAAAAGTAAGGAACTCAATCCTCAAAATTACAAAACCATATAATACACATTTAACAATGTACTATAACATTCTTTAAAAAAATATGTATAAATGAAATATATATACATCAACAAATAAACCTGATAACTAGAATTATTCATTTTAATAAAAAATGTTCAATTATCATTAATCAGACCAATAAAATAGTGTGATTCTTAAAAATCACATTTCAATTTATTAATAAATTTATTAATTAATTTTATTAATAAACAAATTAATAAATTTAATTTTATAATATTAAACAACAAGATAAACAAGAATTTTCAAAACAAGATATAGCAATTAGTATTAAATAATATAGTAGTATTAAAAACTTAAAATAATACAATAGTATTAAAAACTTTTAAATATTAGAGCAAATTAAATTAATAAAATATTAGAGCAAATTAAATTAATAAAAGAAAGTAGATAATATAAATTGTCATTTAATTTATATGATACATCATATATTAAAATATTGATACTATAACAATTAAATGTTATATAAAAAATTGTACATCTATGACCAGAGATTCCAATGGTAATAATTTAAACATGTATTGCAATATAACAAGCTCTTAATAAATTGATAAAATTATTAAACTCAACAATTATTTACAGTAGAAAAAGTTATTTTCTTCTATTAAAATTTAATACATTGCAAAACTTTAAATTTAAAAAACATTCATACAATTTGATTATAATGACTTAAATTTTTTTTTTTTATTAAATATATCACCAAAACAAAATCAAATTTTCATATTTTTTTTTTCAAAAATTTACAGGGTAAAATTTAATATCATATTTATTTATAGTAGAAATAAAATCATAAAATGTTCCAACTCAATTAAAAAACATTTTCACAAAAAAATAATAAAACATTAACTAAATAAATCACCGGTGAAAAATTGATTTTTAAGAATTTTTCTCACTAATATAGATGAATACTTTCAAATCAATAAAATCTAACAGCAAAATATTCTGAAATTTATAAAAACCTCAGAAAGAAAACATACAAATGTTATATAATACTAAGAAACAAATCGTATTAAATGTGAAATATTAAAATATTTTATAATATTTAATATTCATCAAGCTCGTAAAAAGAGAAAAAAATCAGATCTGATTTTTTTAAAATTTGCAACTACCCTGAAACGTTAATTTACAGGCATATGTATATAAATACATGCACATACATGTGTAACATAATTTTAAAAATAGCTCATTTTGTAAATTTGAAAACATTAGAATAATGTAATGTTCAAGAGAATTGCATTTTTTTTTATTTATTTTTTTATTAAATAAATATCTTTAAATTATTCACTTCTGAACATGTAGCTTCAGATCATTTATTCCAGAATGAATAAAAGCTCTTAAATGCAAACAAGATGTTTTCAAGATCATGCCAGAAAAAAAAAAATGACACGTTTTCAATAACTGATTTAAACTACTAAATTATTTCAATTTGTTTCAATTATTTCAACAAGTTTCATTTTAATAATTAAATATAAAGAATTTAATTGTGCTAAAAATATGCTTCATAACTATGCTTTGTGAAAAAGATCACAACAAACTAATAATTGAATGGAGTAAGTGATAATAATTGGAAAATTTTAAAATATTCCATTGCAGAAGAAAAGACACTAGCCTATATATTTTCCCAAAGAAATGCAGTTTATGCTACTTAAACTATGCAAATCAAAACTAATAGATGCAAATCTCAAAAATAAGTACGTTTTGCTTAAAAAAAATTAAGTGTCATTTTAATACAGCTACGTAAAATATGCTACCTAGACTGCCTCCCTCAATTATAATTACATTTAATAGCTGATTGTGAATATGAAACAAACATGCAAAATTAAAACAAGTTTCTTTTCTAAAGTAAAAAAATTTCCAGCAATTTGTGAAAAACTCACTTCAGATAAGTTCCTAATAAATACATAAAATTTATCATATAAAATATAAAATACTACGAAAAAAGATCCCTAATACTGCACTTGGTAGTTGGTTTAAAACGAAGATGCTCCTCTATAAATTGGCAAGGACACCTAGCTGTTTCACAATGCCTAGGTGGTGTAGGAGGACCAGTTTCAACAGTTCCATCGGGATGTAGTGGAAGCCGCAAATCAAGCCGTTTACGTACAAATTCTTTCACCCAACGTTGACTGTATCGTAAGAAAAGTTTTTCTGCATATTTCTACGTAAAAATAATTGTGTAAATAATCAAACATAAATATATATATTCATACATAAAAATTGTTCCAGTATACTGCAATAAGTGATACAATATATACAGGAAAGCAAAGAAATTGTGGGGAAAAAAATTATAAACTTTGCATTGTAAATCAGTTTGTATAAAATTGGTTTTGAATAGTTTCTTTAACTAAATCATTTTGACATTGTTGAAAAATGATAAACTTTTAACTTAAATTGAAAATTTTTAAAACAAAAATCCATTTTTAGAACTGAAAAGTGGCATTACTTGTACATATATATCTAAAAAATTTAACATATTTAAAAAGTTAAATACAATTTTAAGAGTATCAAAATCAAAAATTGAAAAATTGATTTCTGCTGCAAAAATTTTAAATTGTTAAATATGCAAATACTTTACCACTAAATACACAAAAATAAGTACTGAATTAATACATTTTTTACCTTTTGATACAAATTAAAGCAAAGAAATTTTTGTAATAAAATATCAATTGAAAAAAATTTAAAAACTGTTAACTAAAATGGAAATTTTTAACAATTTCTCAGAATTTTGACTATAAAACTAAGCTTACAAATGAAAAGTAAAGTATCATTTTTTTGTTTTTTTTAATTAAAAACTTAGATTACAGCTCAATTGCTAACACTAGCACCAAAATTAGAAATTTTTAACCAATATAATAGAAACAAAAGCTACACATAATTTCTTAAAATAATTAAAATTCATATAGGATGATATGTTCTTAATATATACAAAAGCAATACCAAATAAAAGAAATACTAATTCTCTTTTATTTTGAATTTCATTGAAAATATAATAGCTTAATATTATAATATGCAATGCAAAACTAATTTGGCAATGTTTACATAAAATATTTTTAGGGAAATTTGTAAAAAAAATTGATGAATTAATAATATGAAAAATCCTTTGTAGTATTACCTTCGATTAGCTTTTTATATAAAAAAAGGGAATTCTTCCAATGTTCAGCAAAATATATAATACAAAAAATTAATACTAGGGCCAAACAGTAACTCTACAGATTTTTTAATTTAGTTTTACAGTTAAGTAAGATACAATTTTTCAAGGGAAGAAAATGTTTAGTAAAATTCCTTAAATAACTTTTTGTGATACAATTTTATCACACTGCAAGCCACCTAAAATGTAAAACCCTGAAGAAAGCATGCAAATCATCAGAAATTTACAGCATGCATTTGTGGTGATGAGATATGAAAATTATTAGCATTGCTCTGCATACACACACATAACCAGTGATTGTAATGCTACATAAAGGGAGCCAAGATTGCTAATTTAAAAAATGTCAATTGCAAATTTAGTGCATAAACTGTTTAATTATGCCTTGAAGAAGGCTTTGAGTATCTTCTGCACAAGTTTTTGAGTTAAACCAAGGAAGAGTAGTAATCTAATGACATTGAGGATTATGCTTCAAAGAAATTGGTGATTATGTTGGATGAAACCAAGTAACTATAATGCAGTTCATTTGTTTTTCTGTCACTTAAGGATCATTTTTTAAACATGAGAGCTAATCAGACTGAGACCAACACTTTAAAATGGATTCCAAACCACAACAAACACCCAAGCCCAGGGAGTGATTCGAACCCACAAACTGTTGAACCGAAGGCCAGAGCACTAACAATTTGGCTGCCAGCTCAGCACAACTATAATTCAGATCTGCAATCACTGAGTGAAGGTAGGAACAATGGGAAAAACAGGATCTTGTTGCACCTTGTTGCATCACAGCATACAATACAATGACAAGTCTAATAAGCTTATGGCAATGAAGGATTACTAAGCTGCAACACAAACTACAGCACAACAGATTCAGACTGTTATGCAACATTTTATGTTTGCAGCTGAGTTGAATACCAAAAAGGGATTCATTGCTTTATTTACTCTTGACTCAATACCACAGGCACCACTAATGACATGAATGAGGAACACAGACAAAAGAAGGAAATAGCACTGTCTTAACTGAAAAATCCAACTTTTGCCTGTAACACTGTAGTAAAAAGCTGCAGAACTGTTGCATTAAGCATCGTCCTCCTGCGACAGCACCCATATTGTGTTTTGGAGGTGTTATTGAATTTTAATCCTGTATCCCTCTACTACTCATTGTCAGTATGCTGAATAGGCAGTGTTACAAGTCTGAAGTGTTGGAACCTGTGATGCTCTATTATCCTCAACAGTTGTCATCAGGATAATGCAAAACAAAATGAGTTACAAATGTTCAAGAGGACTTTATCCATCACATTAAATGGCATTATTGGTGTGCTTGCTCTCTCAATCTATCACCAATCGAAAACATATCTTTTCGGCTTCACATTTGGCTCGGAATATACCAGATCAACTATAGTAATATGTAGAAAATGCGTAAATTGCTATATCACAAAGATACACAAAAAACTTCTTTGATTTTATGCCCAGGTATGAAGCCCACAATAATGGCTATACTAACACCAAATTTTGCGATGATCCACACTTCATAAGAAGCTATAATTTCAACTATTTAATTTGCATATCATGTTATCCGCCAAATAAATTTTACTGAGATATTTCTGATTTTTCTTGGTGTTGCATTTTAGGTAGCCAGCTGTGCATAAGATAATTTTTTGTTAATTGATCAATATGCAATTATTCTCTGAAATATCAAAAAAAAAAACATCAAACATATCTAAAATAATTATCTTACATGAGTATATAAAATTACATGAATCTATAATATACTCTACTAATAATAAGATACTCTCTGTTGTAACTTTTTATTAATTAAGTAATGCTATTAGCAAATTTACTGATGGCTAAACTATAGCAATGAAAGATAATCAGCTTACTTCCTTTTGACAAACTCTCGTGGAATTGCTGCCAGTTATAATGATGTCAGATCTATCAATATCCATTTTAGACTGATCAATAAAATTTTGTCCCCCATTAGTTTCAGGAGGGGATGCCTGTAAAATTTGTAAACTTTTATAACAAAATAAAAATTTATTGACACACAAGACAATATAACAGGTAACATTAAAATAATGAAAAGGAACTTATTTAATTCAGAAAATTATTTCACTGCATTTATTAGAATTGTTTTATATTTTAGAGGATTAAATATATTTTACTAAGATTAATTTATCAGCATTAAAAATATTCTATAATTTATAAATTTCTATAAATTTTTTAGGTAAGGGAAAAATAAACAATGAAGGATGAAGTATTGCAAACATAGGAATTTATAAAGAAATTAAGAGTAAAGCTTTTTTATAACAATGATAGAATGAATCTGATTATCAGTAACATTCTCTGAAAAGAGCTGGAGGAACTAGATAATAAAGGCATGGCTTTTGTATTTAGAATATAGAGCCTTTGATATTCGAGTCAGCTAAAGATCTTAACGCTCAAGACCAAAAGACACAATAAAATTTGCATGATAACTATCAATTTTAATATTGGACAGAATAAAAGGTGAAAGTTTCAGAATTGGCCTTGTCATTTTAATTTCATAGCAAAATTACTAAGCAATGGCTTGTTTTAATAGTAGATTAAGAGAGCCAAAAAGATCTTGCAGTTACAATAACCTAATCAACTAAATTCAGGCTAAATCCAGTGACCAGCAAGTTTAAAATATCTTACATGATACTCTCATGAATGTTTACAAATAAGTAATAATTCAAATATATGCAAATGAATATAAACAAATTGGAACTGTAACTTTTTAAAGTAACATATACAATACACATCTCTATGCTACTTTGGGCTCATAAATCATATATTTGTGGAAAAACAAAAGAAATTCTATCATTCAAATTTATTCAGGTCTTGACTATTTAGCTGAAATTATAATTACACATGAATATAAAAACATGAAAGCAGCAACTTCACTAGAAAGTAATAAATAAGTTAACTGAAATGTAATAAAAGTGTTTTTGTTATCTTATTTAGACAGTAAAATGCCAAGAGCAGCTTTCCTGTAGGATTTACTTTTTTGTACTCAACATGGTACAAGAAAATTATTTTAATTTTTATATAAAAACAAAATTGACAATATTGCTAAATTTATGAAATCGCTTATTTGATGACAAAAATAATGGAATGGGACCTTGGAAAGTTTTTCTTGTTCAGATTTTAAGACATATAGGAGGAAATCAGAAGGTACATCATACAAATATAACAGTACAAATATGGATGTTTCACTTGCCAAATTGATTTACATTACTTTCTGAATGTTATTAAATTTTAATACCAAAGCTATATAAAGTATGTAATATAAGAATTAACATTTTAAAATAGGTATATAAATATTAGTAAAATTAATACTACAAATTATTTTAATATTATATACAATTTATCATTTTTCTCAACTTTTTGTTTAGCGAAGTTAATTGATTTGGCAAATGGAGCATCCATATGCACCTTCCTGATTCTTAGAAGAGATTAGATCAGACTGATATGAAAATTGTATGATGTAGTGTTTTGTTGTAAAGCTGTAATATTCTAAAAGTTAAGTTGTTGACTTCATAGTTCATTTACTTTATTTTTACTACATGCATAAAAGTGTTTTGAAGTCTGAATATTTTCAATCACTAATAATATATCTTGTGTATTTTTTGAAAGGCAATTAAAATGTTCCCCTATTTGCTAAATCTACATTCAAAATTAGTAACTGACTTTAAATGAAATAATTAAGTAATTATTTCATTTAAAAAAATAATAATTTACAACATTAGTAATTTGAGAAAGCAAATATAATAAAAGATGCAGCAGTATCCGATGGATGTTTAAAAATCAGAAATCTGGTGTGCAATAGATGAATTTTAAACAAGTTTAATACTTGATAAAATTAAAAAAAATTATTTTTAAATTAAAAATGTACAATAAATTAAAGATTGAGATTCTAATCTAAATTTATTGCCTTTTTTTAAACTGTTTTAGAAATGAATGCTTTAACAATTGTAAGCCTAATTGATAAAACTAATTTTAAAATACTAGAAAATTTACCTCATTCGCAGTCATTTTTTCTTCATTTTCAAGCATATCATTCAAATATTTCTAAAAATATAAATAAAAAATATTATTTTAAATTTAAATATACATGTAATGATATAAATAGAAAATTTAATTGGTACTTGTTTATTTCTATAGATTTAACTATTGAAATGAATAAACTTATATTTTTAATAATTTATTGTTCACACACAATTTGTAGTTGTTTTAACTTTGCCATTGTTAGAATAAGAATTTTTTAAAGTGTTTTCAGCATTTGAATTTTATAACTATTACTCATTAAGATTTAGTTTTAAATGAATTACTCTTGTTACTGCACAAGTAACAATAAAAAAAATAACTCTTTAATTTAGAATATTTTGTTATAAAATGAAGTATATAAAATTAACTTTAAATCAATTCCAGAAACATCAAAAGAAGGATTTTCTTGTATTCAATCAAGGGACAGAGGAACTACCACCTAGTTCTAGGTTTAACTATGAAATATCTGTGAAACAGTAATTTAACACCCTTTTCAAATATTGTTTACTTCAAATATTGAGCAATTCAAAACTGTTTTAGTAAGTAAATAAGATTTTTATCTACATCAGAATGGCACATGGTAACTATGAATATCTAAAATAAGAAGCTCAACATATTTATAATTAGTTGGTAGAAGTCAAGTATGTTTGGCCCTCACATTCTCATTTGAGAATTAAAAACGTCTTTTTAAACAAAATAAGCTATCAAAATTAAAAAAATTCATGATTTAAATTGAATATATGAGAACCTTTATCAATAGTATCTTTAGAAATAAATTGGCTTGTCACAAGTTTTAATTGAGTAGATATTACTCAGGTATATAAAACTTTCTGAAACATAAATAAATCCATCTAAGTTTAAAGAATTATGTTTAAAATTATGTACAAATTTTTATCCATGCTGTAACACACAAAGCATGTTATCAAAAAAAAAAAAAAAAAAAAAAAAAAAAAAAAAAAAAAAAAAAAATTTAATCAGTTTATGTTAAGCAAAGAATTAAAATTTTTATTATCTGAACCCATCACTTTAAGGGTTGCACAAAGAAGCTCATTACTCCAAAACCATACTTTCACCTGCATCATCAATGAAGTTTGATGAGTTTTGAACTGATCATGAGAGAACAGGCAGAACCCATTCCCTATAGAGGTCTTGAAAGTAGTTTTTTGCAGATTCTTCAGTAGTGAAGTCTGCAGGATTATCAGATTTACTACAGTGAATCTAGCATTCAAAATTTGTAGATGAAGCACTTGAGTAATTTAAAAGCTTTTGATTGCTTTGATCTTTTCAAGAATTGAAAACAATAAGTTACTCCACAAAAGAATAGCTTAGTAAAACTTGGAAAAAGTTTTAGCAAATAGTTTAGTAACTGCAGCTAGGAGTACTAACATCAATTACGATCTGATAAAAGTCAAAGTTTTTAAAGTAGCTACTTAACTTTTAGACAGTAAAGCTCATTTTAAAATTTATGTTTCATGTCACATACTGATAGCATTCAACAGTACTATAAGAGTAAGAACTGGTGTCAAGGACACATGGTGGGAAACTTCATTTAGACCAATACTCATTAAGAGCTTAACAATAAATTAAATGACATTTTATATAAAATAACTATGTATTGCTTTCTACCATACCTAATTAATTACTTTTTAATGAGACTGACGTCTCTTAGAATTCATTGAATGGTTTAGAATTCAAGACATAAAATCATAATTTTTCTCCATTAACTCAAATCCAGCAGTAACATTCTGGCAAGATATGTATACAAGACAAGAAAGAAAGAGTTTTTAAATATTGAAATTCCTTAATTTTGCTAAAACAACATAAGAAGTGGTTGCATTTTCAAAACAATTTAAAAATTTAATCAATTTAATAGAAACACCAAGAGAAAATTCTGATTTGGGTAGTTTTGATGTAGTAACTGATAGAAACACTTGATATATTTTGAATAGAATCCTCTTTCAAAATTCATTTTACTACTTCAATTCAAATATTTAATTTTTTGATTTTATTTTCCCAAAAATATTTTATCCTTATATTTTTCTGAGCTTTTTATATCTTTGTTAAACACTTTAGAATCTATGAGATATTCTGTAGCTGAATTGCACTATTTAAAAATAATTCTTTAGCTTCTAAAAAAACCAAGCAACTCAAAAAGTCAAAATCCTAAATAGTATTCATAAGTATTTTAAATTTTTTAGCATAGCGTTATAAACAAGACTCCTTTTTGTATTAATTTAGAAATTTTATTCATTGCAAAAATTTCAATTTTCTTTGAAATTCAGAATTTTGCTAATATTCTGAATTCAGTTTCTCAAATTTAATCTACAAGTTCCTGGTAGAATGTGCAGAAGTATAAAATAACATTAAAATACTCTTACCAGTTTATTTCTAATAATTTTAGCTGTTAGAACAATGTTACAAATTCATGGAAACATAAAATCGTAAAGAACTTTTTTTGGATTAATTCACAAAATTATTTGATAAAATTTTTAGGAGCAAATAAATTATAAGATTAAATATACTAGAAACAAAAATATGCATTTAAATTAAATATTAAAAATAATAATATAATTTTAAATTAAATTTATAAACATAATTTTTTTTTACTTTAACTGACTAAAATTAAGTTCTGTCAGTTTTGAAATGAATATGTTTTTCATTTCATTTGAGTCATAAAAATTGCATAAAATTAAATCAAAGAAGTTAAATTACCATTTAAAAAACAAATTCCCAACATACTATAAATAACAAAGGAAAAAAAGGCTGATTTTGAAATATAATCACACTAAATACTTACTATGCAATAACTTGTATCAAAATAAACAAAAATAAGCTATGCCTATGTTAAGGAAAATTTCATTGATGCACAAAAAATAGAAAAAATGTAATCAAACAAAATGATAACATTAAACATATTGCTGTATAAGAGACTATTAAACATTTTAAAATATATATTGTTATTTCATACGTTTCCAATCCTTTTTATTTGCAGAGTTATTTTTACAGTAGTATTTTTTTGATAGAAGTTATTGGGTTTATCATTTTATAATCAAAATTATTCATTTTAAAGAGTAAAAAAATGTAATTCACTTTTTCAATTAGGGTAAACCGAGAGCTAAAACCCATAAATTTTAACTAGCAGAAAACTATAAATAAAATTTTACATTACAGAGAAAATCTGTTGCTACATTCTTTTAATCTTTTTGTGACAATGCACCTTTTCTTAAAATGCTTCCTGGTTATGAAACCTAATCGGAAGGACAGGTTTTGCACAGTTAAGCCTAACATTAGACAAATCATAAATAATAAAATGTAAGTAAATAAATCATAAATTTTGGTGTATTTTAGATTATTACATAAATAGTCATATACATTAAAACTAGAATATAAATATGTTTTTGTTTTAAATTGTAGGAAAATATATAAAACAATATAACTTATCTTGAGAAATAAATTTTGGAAGGGATACTCAAAATTTTCTCAAGTTTTAATTGACAGAAAACTCATTAATAAACTATCAAATTAAAAGAATATAACAAAGATTGTTTACAAAAAGAAAAAACGAAATTAAAATAACGATGGTGTGTGGAAAACCTCAAAACATAGAGAAACACAAAATCTTACATTGCATGATTTGCAAGCATAAAATGCTGTGTTTCTTTGTTTATACACAGTTTCTGAACAAAACTATGTACTTCTTTTAACTTTTTTTATTCCTTTTGTTCATATTAAGGATAAGAAAATGCCTACTAGACAATTAATTCCCAGCCAATACTGATTTAGCAGTAAATTGCTTTTTCTCTCCACAATTTTCATAGTTTTTCAAAATCTATTCAATTAGTTTCATTTTAAATAGAAGAAGCAACATTTTAATGCCATATTTTAGGTAAGAAAGAATATTTCAGTTCAATGTTGCTATATCCATAAGCCTAAAATATAATTTTTTGTAGCACTTCATTAATTTACTAAAACAAGAATAGTGTGTCATGATACTGTCTCATGTGTCTACACCATAGATATCTTTGTTAGAATCAATAATACATTTAGGCTTTATAATGTTTCCTCCATTAATTCTATTTTTTTTTTTTTTTTTCTAGATTTAAGTCATTTCTGGCTCATGTATTTAGCATAAAAATGTCTTTCTTTTTAAAAAAATAAATAAATAAATAAAAAATAAAATCAATTAAGTTTATGTTGGCAAGTTGTATAACATTCAATTCATCCTTTCTAGTTACATTTTTTAAAAATTTTGGTCACTATTTTTTTGTATGTTTACCATTATACCACAATTATTCATTTTTATGAAATGCATATGTTCTGCAGTTGATGGGGACTTGAAAAAGCAATCCAAATATAAATTATACCGTTCCACAAGTAAGCTGTCTATTAATGTTTTCACAACTTTCTACACAAGAACCCTTGCTGTTTAACATTTCTGTAATGTCTTGACTAAAGTCTACATGTATTTCCTAAGCAAAAGAGATTGTTAGGAAAATATTTTCCTCGGATATTTAGTTTGTTTTAACTTTTCTTTTTCAAGATTTTCTACGATTTTTCTTAGTTTTTTCCTTTTTAGCCCTTTTGTCTAATGTTTGTTTATAGCTCAATAGTCATTTTTTGCACACCAAATCTAATTACACTGGGACCTATGGTTTAAAGTGGACTTCAAACCATCCAAACTCAAGGTGGGATTTGAACCCATGAACTGTTGAACCGAAGGCAAGAGTGTTAATCATTTGGCTACCAGCTTGACTAATTTTGTCTGAAATGAAAGACAAAATTTTTTTAAACGTTAAAAAATACACCTTGAGGCATAACTACAGTGAAAAGCAGTGTAACGAACATCCCATTTGCAGTGAAATACAATTTGAAGTCATATTTTTGATAAAACCCATTAGTATAATCACTGGGAAGAAAAAAAGATTAAAAAAAATTAACTTCTTTCACATTACCTACAAGATTTGATCCCATTAAATGTATGAGGAAGCAATTCCCCAAGCTCTTTAATCTAATTAAAGTATCTTGAGCTAAACTTTTACAAACAATAGAAGGCAAGCACTCAGCAAGTTCCATATTTGGCAAAATGTCTGTGTTAGAATCGCTATAAATATCAGTTTTTAACTCTTTAGAAAATTAATCATCATTTTCAGCTATGTCACAAATTGGTTCATTTATCATGACCCCCCCCCCTGATAAATGCTTTCTTACCATAGTAATCCAGCGTAAAAGATTTCTGAAATAAGGGAAATATACATAATATATACAAAAGCAATGAAAACTGAAACATATTATACTAAAACCTTAAAAAACCTTACACAGTAGCAAAAAAATAAGAAGAGTATTCAGACAGCTATCAAAAATACTTATATCACATGGAAAGTTAAAAAGCCGAGCACTATTTTTTTACATTGCAATTCTCTGCCCCCCCCCCTCAAAAATGATGAGAAAAATGCCAAACACACACAGAATAAACAATACATAGACCAGGATGCTAAAATTATATTCAGATCAAGTGTAATGAGCCATTTAATGATCATTAAAAATTGTTCAGATTAATATGCTGTTTACTAAGGACGGTTTTCTGTAATGCATAGGTGATCCATCTGGACATGAGAGACATGTATGTGGAATGCAAATATAATTTAAGTATCGCAAAGAGATAACAAAATTCTCATAATTTATAATTCAATTGTCATATTTTGTATAAAAGAAATAATTTGACCAGTGCCTATAATTTGTAATGGGTTTTAAAATAACATTTATTTCTGTGGTGAGATATGACAGTAAGAATTGTTGAAATGACTCAAGAATCAACCTTCCAGCAAGTAGTTCAACCCATATCCTTTTGGCCCATTTAAGGTGAATAATTAAATCTCAGGTTTGGTTTGTTTATGGTCTCCAGTCATTTTTATGCATATTTTTTTCATTACATATGAATAAATGTAGCACTGAAATTAAATTACCAATCTTTTAATGTAAATCTTTTTATATTTGACAAAAAATTATATGCTAATTTTTTAATTTAATCAAAGCAATAGCTGAAGTTTCAGTAAAATGAATTTGGTCTTATATAATTATCTCTATCAAAAGTTATAAGATATTATATATATACTTATAAGATATACTTCTAACAAAATCAAACTTGCTTATCAAAAGAGTTAGGTACAATTTTACATAATTTTTTTTTTCAATTAAAATAATGAAGGATACATTCACTTTGTGGCAAGAAATTTTCCCTCTGTCATCTAAACCCACCATTATTCTATGCTTATAAAACAATGCATTAACACTTGCCATACACTGTTCTAACATTCTATAGAGCTGGAAATAGAAAAATATGTAAGATTAAGGTAAGAAACAAATATGTAGAATTAATCATTAATAATTTACATGTATAAGCTATATTACTTAAAATTGAATAAAATAAAAGATTACAAGGCTAAATGTGATGTTTTAGAATATTTCTAAATGATTTTAGCAAGATAAAGCATTTGGGTATAAGAAAGGATCTTGAACAATATTGTGATTTTTATTTTAAGCCAATTATGTGCAAAATCAACTACGATACTACAACCTCGTCAATATTGTCCAAATACACTGGTAATGTCAAAATTTTTATTGAAACTCTTATAATGTTACCAATTAGTAATAAAAACATGCCAGTGATTGAGCAAATTTTCAACAAGGAATTACAGATTACCACTTTTCATATTCTTTTATATTAAGTGGTCATTTGTTGTTTATTATTAGGCAATAGTTTCTCAATAAAATTAATTAACAGATATAAGATATCTAGATAAAGACTTAGTTGCTATAAGTGATGAATGATGAAGGCACAAACTAAATATGAATATGAAGTTTTCTAGATAATAGTTGAAATTTGAATAATAATTCATTGTAAAATCACCCTAATGACAAAAGTTTTAATTTTTGATAAAAAAGTCAATAATATATTATATAAAAATATATCTGCATAAAAAATATAACAATTGCACTACAAATATTTCTATTTTTTTTTTATAAGTTATTTTAAATTTGCTATCTGGAAAAATAATAAAAATATATATAAATGTTTGATTAGGTTATAATAACTATTGAAAATTAACAAAAGAAAGCTTAAGTATTATTATAAATCAACATTTTAAATCAACCTGCACACTTACTATATTTTAAACATTTAAAGAAATAGATTTAAATAGAAAATATATTTCATTTAATAAAAAATGGTCTACATGTTTCTAAATGCATAATAGAAAAACTAATTTTTGAAAAGATTAACACTCCAATATATTTCTATTGAGTGCTTTGTCAAGAGCAGTTTCTTTAAAATATTTTATTAGTTTTAATATCTTCTTCATAACTTTATCTTCTACGAAAGTAATGCTAACATTTCATAATTTTTTTATGAGGATGAATCTAAGTATAAATGAATAAATTATGAAATTGTACAAAAAATAATAATGTTGTTTCTTTCCATGACTAATATGCTATGTTATAACAAGAAAAAATTGATAAATTAATTATACTATAACTTAGCTTCACCAATAATTTATATTTGATTAAGATTTCAAAATCATACATTTTATAGTTTTATCAATAAATTATAAAAAAAGGATTTTCTTCTAACAAGTGATTCTAATTAATAAATGCCTATAATCAACACATTAAAGTCTACAGAATAATTTCACAGAGTAGTTGGATGAATGATTAGCTATCTTAGCTTTCAGTTAGTTTGTAAGTTTAATTTCCACATCAGGTATGGATGTTTGAGTGCTTTAGAAAATTATTTAAACCCAAAATCCTTTTTAAATTAGCTCTCATGTTCAAAAGTGAATATTGAGCAACAAAAAAATAATTTGTTAAAAGAAAGCCTATTTCATAATTATTTTTGTTATTGATAGTGTGTAGATTATTATGAAAACCCTAATTAAATACTAACTGTGGGTAATTAAGTTACTAACATTTTCTTCAGTCCTCATCCAAATATAATCAAATCTCATTAAGCATTTTTTCTATTAATATATTGGAATAATGTTTATTATGTGTAATATAATATTTCAGATAAATGCTTATGATTCAAGAACTTTATTAATACAAATATTTCACTAACAAATCACAAAATTGTTTCCATAATAGTTAGTACTTCTAGATTTTTCCACATTAGCTCACTTTCCCGTTTTTCTTAAACCATCTTTACAATTCACTCACATATGGTAAGTAAAATATCTGAATATCAAGATAAAAATATCAAGGAAAGAAATTAAATTTATTTATACAGCTAATGAATAAAGAGAAATTAGTAAAAATAAAATAAGAGTACCATTGAAATTGTATACTTCTAATCTTTCATGGCAAACAAATTAATATACTTTATATTGTAAAATTTCAGATTTAACTAATCACTAAGAGAAATATGACTGATTGAATTACTTTAGAGGGAGCAAAATAAAGAGAAAAATATGATTTTAATTTATATTCTTTTCAGATAAACATTTTCTCACTTTGTTTCTTCACAATTTTACAATAAAATTTTATAGTTTCCATAAATTATTTTGAAAATTTTCTAATTTAAATTATACATTAAATACACATTTATACATTAAAAATGTTAATTCTTGAAAATATCATCATACCTAGAATGATACCAAAAGCAAAACTATTAATAAAAATATGATATTTAAAAGTAAAATGATTTTTTTATCTAATGCTTGTAGAATTAAACATAAAGAATTAAAAATAAAAACCTATTATTTAATGTTTGTACAATTAAAGAATTAGGTAACACTATAGATAAATTACTAACCTTTATTTTAATCCACATGCACACAAATATACCAACAGCATTGACAATCAACCATACAATTCCCCCTCCGAATAGAGCCAATCCTCTAACGCCAGAAAACAATAAAGAGAGGAGGATTGTAAACCCCAGCATTATCCATAAAATAAGTACTCTTTTGTAACAAACATTATACAAATTAAAACGAACGTCATTGACAAGGACCTGCATTGCCATAACGTAGTCTTCAACAGTCAGCTATAGAAAAAATGTTAAATATTAAAAAATGAAAAATTATTTTTAAATCTATATTAAACTAGAATTCTACTTTAAATTATCAATATAAACAATCTTTCTTATTTTGAAAAAGAAAATAATGAAGCTGGAGCAATTTATAATCCTTATTAAGAATTTATCAACTTTTAAATATTTCAAAAATCTAAAAAACTAATTGTTTTTTTATAAATAGTTAAAAGCAATAAAAAATTTCAAAACATTCCATGGGTGATAATTTACAATGTTACTATCTAAAGCATACAATGGAAGAATTTTAAGATAATTCCAAATTCAATATTTTAAGATCTAAAATTATGATACAGCCAATCAATCAGACTTGAGATAACATTATTTGATGCTTTTTTTTTAATAGCATATAAAAAAATTTCAAAAAATATTCAAGCAAATTACACATTAATTTTTTTTAAGGGATACCATTCAAAATATTATATTAAATGTAATAATTCTAATTACATAACTTTCTTTTAAAGAGAATTGTTTTTCATGTTATAATGTCATATTCCACATAAAATATGACGGTATATTTAGTTTTAACTTTACACATTTTATATCTATGGTCTTTTCTTATTTTTGGTTTTGTTTCAATGAATAAAATGTGTGCAATACCTTTATATTACATTCAGTTTTTTCCTTCATGAGTTTTTAACATTTACTTGTAGTATTACATTTTTTTTCTTAGAAAATATATTTCATACTAACTGTTAAGCCTTGTGCCATAAGTTCTTCAGGAACTAATTCTGGCCTAAACTGGGCCCTTGTAACCCATGGACATCTTTCATTAACAGGAAGCAAATCTACAATTAAGTCTCCATTGTCTAAAATAAAAAATAACGATAATTTTTATTAATAAATGATAAATATTTACACTTTTATTAATGAATACTTTTTAAAATTAATATTTTTATATATTAATATATTACATATAAATTAATATATTAATAATTTTATATACACAAATAATAAACATTTATTAAAATATGATTTATAACTAACATAAATTAATAGATAAAATAAAAAGTGAATTTCAATCAACTTTTGATTAAAAAATATAAAAATTCAAGAAAATGTGTTTTGAGTACTACCAATCCTCTTTAATCCATGAAATCCCCCAGGAAATTTCCTTTTTTAGTTATTTTCTAACTACTCACTAACATTAAAATAACAAAAATTTTATCTTTGAAGATTTTAACCATAAACCTTTCAATATTCATTCCTTACAAATCGGGAAAAAAATCATTTATTAAATTTGAAATAAAAAAAGTTCAATATTTGAATATTATTTTCAAAGTTAACGGCATGCAATTCAACATAGTACATTAATATATTCAAAAATACATACTAAAGCCTTGTCTAATTTGATGATTACACTGTCTGTTATGACCAGCATTTTCAGACAGAGGTATGTTCTGCATACTATGACCATTGTCACCAGAAAAATCAGGTGGACAAGAGCTTCTGTTGGGAAGAACGTTTTCAGATGTTGTCTTCCTTAGTTGTCTGGACGGAGCTGGAGGTGGGGGAAGTGGACTTTTGGGAGAAACTCTTCCAGTAGCAAAGTTAGGTGGTGAGGAAGATCTTTCAGGTGCAACTTTTAAATCGGAAATAGCATCTGAATCAGAGCTGCTTACTACTTCTGTCAATGAGTGAGAAGTGTTGAGAACAGAATCAACTTGAAGAATTTGAGTTGGGACAATTGTTGCAACTGATTCTTCAGCTTTTTCATCCTCTTCAAAACGTATCCATGACTGTACTGGGGATCGGCCTCTTTCAGGAAGAGCAGGATTCACATCTTGATTTGTAGTTATGTTATGAGAAGTAGATGGAATTGAAGTATTTGATGTTTCCATTGTCTGAATTTAAATACTAGTCATTTATCTAAAACAATAATTAAATTTAGAAAATTCCTAATAAATTCAACACAAAAAAGTTACTAATTATATAGTAAAATATAAATTCTTAATTATTTGAAATAAAAAAGATATTCAAAGTCAAAATAGCAGTTTCAAGGAAATCCAAAAATAAAATACATAAACAATAATCATTTTCAAATAACAGAATTTTACAAGTGTTGTATTTACTACTTCCATTTGACACGAGTTTTCTTACTATATAAAAAAAGGGTGAAAATGCGCTTTAGGCCCCTCCTTGGCGGGTTTTCAAAAACACCGATGCCGTGGCAAAAATTCTACCGCTATTACAAAGTGAAATCTAATTGGCGACCAATGAAAAGACTGAAACAAACGAGTAATTATTGAGCATACGCGAGATAACGCTTCAAATTCATGAGTTGACGAAGTAGAGGACCTAAAGCACAGATTAACCAAAAAAAGATTACATAATATTTAAAAAAGCATACAAGGCTGTTTCATCTCAAGACATTTGAGAAAGAAAGACCACTTTTCAACAAACTTCTTGGCACAGAAATAATGGGGCAGTTTTAAAACCTGTATCAGACAACATTACCTACCATTACTGATAATACTAAGTAATAAGGAACATTCTAAACTGTAAGTTAAAAACTAAATATGTTTTTATTTCATTCATTCAACTCTAATAGATCTCTACATGCTTAAATCAGATTTGATTAAGTCACACTTTAATCCAAAAACCATACAACGATATTTACCTAATTTTCTAGCAATTTCCCAAATTATAATCAAACAAAATTGCTTTACAGATTCAATTATTTTGGAAGATATTAATAAAAAAATTATCTTCATTTAACATTAACTGAGATCTACAACTGCATAGATATGATTATTTTGCTAATCAAATTCAGTTTCAAAATTATGTTTTCTTTTTTTTTTTTTTTTTTTTTTTTTTTTTTTTTTTTATTTAATGAACAATTTTATTAAAATTCTTGTTTATTCTAAAACTGAAAGCAAAATTGTTCATTTACTAATTTTTCTTTACAAAATACTACAATTTCTATATTTATTATAGAAACACTGGATAGAATTCCAAATTTCAACCTAAAATAAACACATCAAAATTCATCTATCACAATATTTGATCACATTATGCATGTATCAAGATAACAGTGAGAACTCCTATTATATATTTTATCTTCTCCTATTGACACAACAACCCATTGTGAGCAAGAGCTTTCCTCACAAATTTCTTCCACTCTGTTTTTCTCTTCACTAGGGTACTTCAACTAGTTACTCCTAAGATCCCAAAGTCTTCTTTAACACAGTCTACCCATCTAAATCTGTGCCTTCTCCTAACTCTGGTTCCTATTGGCCTGTATGCAGTGATACTGAATGTTATAGTGGAAGGTTTCATATGGCAGATGAATTTTATATGATTAATTTTAATGTATATAATTATATCAGCCTCCTTAAATATTATATACCATAAAATTATACTTGGCAAACATAGCTACGTAACTTCTACTACAAACAATTGATTTTCTTCAGTAAGTTTATAATCTGTCAGACTAATACAAGAAAGATGTGTATAAATACTACAGTATACCTATGTAAGAGATCTGAAACTCAAATGACTGCTTTTCTACAGATGATAAAAAAATATTTTTAATTGAACAAAATATGGTAACTTAATCATTTTATAGCATGTAAATGTTCAAGACTAAAATGACAAGTTCCTTTAAAGTAAAATATTTCATATTTTGAAGAGATTGATGCAGATCTTTGAAGATTAATTTAATACAAAAATATCTTTGAAACTATATAGTTGACTACAGTAAATAAATTAAAGAATTCTTAATGTAGCTATAAACAGCAAAAGCTAGATAAAAGTATGGCAGATCATTCTAGATATCAAAAATGGCAAGACATTAAAAAAAGGAAAAACTATGCTAAATTCAAAATAAAAAAATTCCTAATTATTTAACATGCAGTCTGTATTTAACCTTAGATTCACAATCTAAGGTTAAATACAGAATTCATATTAAATGAAAGGAAATTTCTTATGATTAAGTATATTTTAAAATAATAATAATAATAATAATTATATATATATATATATATATATATATATATATATATATATATATATTGTAATATCAAAGTTACAAGCCTTTGATATAAAATATTTTTAAGGATTAAGACTCTAAGATTGAAAACATTAAAAATTTTTTTGCAAAGTTCAAATATAAGACTGATTCTGCTTTAACAGAAATTTAACCATTTTCTAAGAACATGATTATGAGCATTGAAATAATAAACAAAGATTTATAACAAAACATAAAATTTATAAAAAATACTAATAATGAAAATATTTTTCTCAATAATTCGATGAATTAATGAAGATATTGACTAAGTTCATTTAAGTATAATTACTCATGACACTTTCATAAATCATGAAATATTTTTAATAATAATTCTACGGACAAAATGATTTAAGTAATATTAAGTAATTTTTCTTATTTAAGACAATAATTTTTAACTTAAATATGTATTATGTCTTCTATTTATTAATTAATTAAGAATTATAATCGGCACTTGTCAAAATTTGTAAGTATAATAGTTTTCTACAAAGTAGAAAACTATCCACAAGTTGATTGATTTGTTTGTTCAATTCGATGTTAAGTTTGGTTTGCTTGCCACTCCAAAGTTTTCACACAAGAGGACTGAATAAATCTGGACATATTTTTATTTGCAGACCACTAATTATATGAATTATTATAATTAATAATAAATTATTAATAATTATAATAATTAATTCATATATTCATAAGCATTTATTTTATTAGTCTTTCCAGGTAATTTACAAGTATGTTGAATTCTAACAATATCCCCATGATGTCAAAAATATCTATGAGCATATAAATTTTATGAAAGGCTAGAAGAAACTATCATTGAAAAACAATGTCAATATTCAACAATCAACAAATTGAAGTGTCATACCACTGCATTAAACATGTTAACTGGAGATGGTGAGTTTAAATGGTCATCTGGAGAGGTTAAATGCTCATCTGTCAGTCTACTTCTGAGGTAATTCTTATAAAGTCCATAGTTAAGAAAACTACTCACATATATAAGAGGAAGCAAACATAATGCTGATGTTCTGACATGAGATGTTAAATTTAGGAAACTTACTTTGAATGATGATTTTTAAAACTCTAATTTTGACATATTTGGAAACAACTGTTTGAGGTAATTGTTAGATTGCAACTCAATTAATTCCCGCTGCAAATATAACCTTACTGCTTCACATTTTATGTTGAAAGGCATGGTAAAAATACTAAATTCTGTTTGAATGGCACTGACATCTTGAAATCTGCATTCAAATTCAAAATGAGATTTTTTTTTTCAAATCATCTTTATAATTCTTAAGCTTCTCTTCACATAATCAGGGGGTATTTAATTTAACTTTGGAAATCATTCTTAGCTAGATGGCCAGCAAACAGATTAAGTTATAGTTTAAATGCTTTGAGATATGCTTAGATGTCGTCGATAAATTGATTTTCATCTTGCATCTTTATAGACAAGTTGCACATATGATATAGAAGATCTTTGAAAAAGAGTTCAAAAGCCATCCTGTATCTTTTAACATTTTGCACTTGGCAGAACACTGTTCCTCATGGAATGATGACACAATATCCTCTTTCAATCGCTAAACTCATTCTAAAATATATATTCCACTAAATCACTTTAATTTCATGTAATAAAGAAAATCAGAATATACTGATTGCACAGTCTTAGGAAAACCTAGAAACTGTCTTTAAGTAGGCCCATGAGATCCAATAGTATTTACAAGCTTCATTACTGATTCAAGCACAGGTTTCATATTCAATGCAGATTTACACAAAGTGTCTTGATGTAAAGCACAATGGGGGAAAAAAAGAAAAAAAAATGTTCTCTGAATAATTTTGGTTAGAGTCCAATAAATATAGATTTTTTTTTTTTTTTCCTATCATATTTGGTATTCCGTCAGTCATAATGTTACATATATTTGTTATAGGCATTTTTAAAGTTAAAACCCTTTTTAACATTCCCAAATAACATCACACCTTGTTGTAGCTCTCATTAAAGAATGCATGCATCCCATTTCCTCAGTAATTTTAAAGTTCTCATTAACACTTATAAATAATATTAATTGAGCAGTATCATTTATATCAGTGTTTTCATCCATAGCAATGGAACAAAATTTAAACTAAGCAATGATTAACTTAAACTGTGATAACAAATTTTTATCGACAGCTACTATGCTAGAAGTCGCCATTTTTCACAATAAGTTCACAATCTCAAAATTAATTTTCTTGTCTGGACATAAAACATCACAAATTAGGAGAATATATTGTTTAACGAACTTGTCATTCTAGAGAGCCTTTTTATTTTCAGCAATAGCATATGCTACAATGAACTTGATTGTGTAACTACCTATTGGATACTGTTTACTTGCTTGAAAATATTTCGGCTCAATAAATTTTTACAAGGATTTTTTGCATTTTCTTTCATATTCAAACATTGCTTTGTAATTGGAATTCTTATGCTAAGATGTGAAACTATAGGGAATATTATATTCTTTGAAGACTGACACTGTTTCATTGCAAGTGAGAAACACTGGTTTATCCTTTGCAACTATAAAAAAAAAGTATTTCTGGATTCATTCATCATTTAAAGCATAACATCTATATCAACTTTACATTTTGCAGGTTGAAATATTTTGCGAATAACCCAAACAAGCACTAGTTATGCTATGTTTAATAATTTTGCCACTATTCACAATGATGTTATATGTCTGCAATCTTTCCATATGCAAGCAGTATTAAAACTACCCCAAAAGAAAAAGCGGATGACTGAAATTTAAAGTGCACAGTCTATCACATGAAAGGCCTAATTCATCTATAAGGCATTCTCACATATAGATACTCAACCATCTACTCTAAAATATCGATATGGCATTCTCGAGAAAAGGATAACGCTTACTGGCACCAATTTAGAGCTACAACTGACAAAAAAATTCTCCTTTTAACACTTTACCGATTCAAAGACATCTGTCTTTGCTATTTCCATCAAATTATGTTTTGTAGAACAAAAATAAAGAAAACATCAGTCTTTTGTGAAAAGGGATGAAAAAATATTCAAACAAAGTAGAAAAGGAGAGATAGATATAAAATATATATTTCTTTTAATTTGTTTAGGAATAATCAAATTTAAATTCTATCTGGCCTGTGGACTAGAGGTTGTAGGAGTTGGCCCACGGGTAGTAGTTTGCCCATCCCTGAATAAGTTAGTTTGCTACCTCTCTGAGGGATTGCACATTTGTCTGAGGTCATATTTTAATTTTGTCATAGAATTTAAAGGTGTAATTTTCATACTGAATTAATGAAACCAACTAAAAAATGTGTTGATAACCTTGAATTTATGAAACAAATAGCCCTTGAAACAATCAGCCTTATTTAAAAAACACTCTTTAACTCTCAAGATATGAGCAAAGTAACTAAGGAGATATAAGCAGAAGTGATCACCATTCCAGAAGAGGTGTCTTCATCAAATCTCCTATTTCAAAATTTTACTTCAAATACAGAAATTCTGACTACTGTCCTGTATTCTTAGCTTAGTTTATCGTAGTTAAAAATGGCCTTGTTTTGTTGAAAGAGACTGGCTTTACAACTTCATGGATATTCACTGACAGTAGATCCTCACTTAAACACCTTAGTAATTGAAGAGAACATAACATTTGAAAAACATAACAGTTTTTATTGGCTTATTTTGCAACAACTTCAAATACCAACAGACACCATTGAAAATTGTAATTCTAATTACTTTTTAATTAAGTAGTATTTATAAATATTAGTTGTATGGTTAAATATCATAACATTTAAGATAAAATCTCTTTAAATTTCAATCATAATATGAAAAATAGTTTGATAAAGTTTGAGGAGACATCGCTGACTTATGATTCCCAAACAGAACAGTTCAGAAATTTAAAACCTGTGATATATGATATTATAATATACCAATAGATTATTAAATGCCCAAACAAATTGAAATTATTATGATAGTTTACATTAAGGCACTTTGTTTTATAGGGCATATGACACGACATGCTATATAGGGTAAAATTTGTTTTAAGCATTTAACTTCATTTGCTGGAAAATAAATAAATCAAATTCTTTCTGTAAGATAATAAGGTGTTTATATGATTATGGAATACATATTTCCTCTTAAAAATTATATTTTACACTTAAAAAATTTGGTTAATTCCCAGTGAACGGTACGCTCCTTGTACGACACACATATATACAACGATATGCATACATACGATTAGTACTTAATTGTATATAATATTGTATAAAATTATATTATTTCTATAAAAATATATAATTTAATATTATATAATTATATATTGTATAATTATATTAATTGTATAAAAATAGCGTACCGTACACTGGGATACAGCCAAAAATTTTGTATCTGGCTACATGAAAACTAACCAAATTATTTTTTACACTTATTTAAAAATATGTAATAAATGAATCCAATGCTTTTTATATAAATATCATTTACCTACATTGATTAAATAAAAGTCACTATTCACATAAAAAAAAAACTGTCAGACTTTATAAAAATATTTTCTATAGACTGCAACTTATTTTTATCAAACAAATTTTATTTCAAAGGGAAAAAACAACTTAAAACTTACATAAAAATAGGAGCAACTTTTTAAGTACTGTAATTTTCAAAACTTAACATACATAATCTGTTTGTTAAATTAATGAAATTACTTGTAGGTAAAACATTTTCCATACAAGGGGGTTAAAAAAAAATGAATTAATAACAGGTGTCTTTGTAGAACTTCAGATTGATTCTTCAGGTGTACAAATGTAAAAAATGAATTGACTAAAGTATTCTAATTTATTACGTTACAGTATAATATATTATATCACCCATGAATATTAAATTTTTATTACAATGTAAACATTTATCAATCATAAAATATTTCATAAAAAAGTTTTAAAAATCATAACAAATGCATAGCACATTCTGAAATAGAAAAAAAAATATGAGAATAACATTAATTTTAAAAATAAATGTTGAAGTTTAATATAAAAGAAAAAACAACTTAGAATGCCGAAAAAAGAAACAACTGATAACTAAATGAAAATAAGAAAGAGAGTTTCTTATCTTACGTCTATATTTTTAGATGATTCGTATACTTTTTCTTATAAGTCTTTTATTCCACGGTTTCGGTTAAGCTACATGGCAAATTTTAAAAAAAAAGTTGGTACAATCTTATGTATATTTTTAACAAAGAGATTGAACAGTTTAAAATCAACTTTTGATCCTAAAAATTACATTCTTATAAAATATAATCATTTCGAACTCTATTGCAATAATCTATTATATGATATCTGAATGAGATACAAAATCAGTGAGCTCTCCTGAGCTGCATATAAATAAGAATGAGGTCTCCAATAAAGTCGTTTCTGCAAACTCAATGGAACCCTTCAGTATATCAGGCAAAAATGGAGGAAAGTACTGACCATAACGATGAAAAACAAAACAAATGACCCTTATAACGTTCATATTAATGTGATTTTAAATTCATAAACTATTACGAAAACTAAAAAAAATTAAACGTCTCTTAAATATGCTAAGTTACAATTTGTAGAGTAAAACAAAAAATATTTTGTTAAATTTCTTCTGTGTCATAGTTATTGTAGAATAAATTAAAAGTTTTAGATTTGCTAAGTAACAATTATTTTTAAATTTCATAAACAAGTAAGAAGTTTTATGAAGAAATTTTGTTTCAACATCGATTGGATATTTCATAAATTATTAACGTCAGCAAATTAAGCTCTAATTAAGGAAAAAGCCTAATTCTAATTAAAATTTCTGTAGTAATAAAAAATTCTTATTATTTTAAAAATTTTCTAGCTATTTTAATTCTTAGTAATATCACCAAGTATATACTTCAAGATTACTCCTATTAAGTTCCATTTGAAATATTAAATAAAGTTTACACTTTTAATATAAAAAGGAAAGTAAATGGCAAATTATTTTTATTCGAGAAAAAGTCCATATTCGTTTAAATTATTCTTCTTTTAAAAAAAATGATATGCATTAAAAAGAGATATATCTATTGTTGCGTAAGAAGAAAATCAAAGTAAATTAGCCATCACTACAGTGAAACTTTCTTCAATAATGACTTTCAAATCTTATTTTGCCTGTCATGCAAAAACTCTGTATTCTTCCGCGCTATAAGGTAGCCTCCATATTAAACAATAGGAAGAATTCACTTCGGTTTGTTTACATACAAGTTAAATTTTATTTCTGTAAGGCCAGCCGCAAACTATCGGCGATTTCGCCGGAAAACTGACGCCGGCGAAGCTCGGCGACACTGGGCAACACTGGGCGAAAACACGGCGAAGGATTGACGTGAGAAAACGTCATAAAATAGGCGTTTCGAGCAACACTTTTTGTTTTCAAGCATGTTAAATATATCTGGCAGGGTTCCGGCGACAGTGGGAATTTCGATTTACGTTTTTGCTATTCTTTGTTCTCGCATTTAATTTAACCTCGTGGTATTTCAATATTTAATGTCTTCCATAAATTTAATAAAACTTTTAAACAGTTAGGAATGCATTACAATTTAATGAGTAAATTCAGATGCCGATCTCATTCAAAACAAGATTTCAATATAATGTAAATAAAAGTTTCATTGGTTGAACAGAACGATGACGTCAAACATCTACGTCATAGTTACCTCTCATTCCTTCGGCGGTGAATTCACGGTAATTTCGCTCTGCTAGGTGTTTCCGGCGAAATCGCCGATAGTTTGCGGCTGGCCTAAATAATAACCGATTTGCGTTTAAAAAACTACAAAAAAAGTTGAACAATTATAAATTCAAATCTATTTTCAAAGTAAGTTCGGCTAATTTTATGGACTCATTTGATCTACATCTTTTATATACATATATATCATGTGTGTGTGTGTGTGAATATACTATCATGAAATAGTTAAACCCAAAATGAAGTAATATATGTAAATCAAACATTACTGAAAATAAATGTAAACTTTTTCTAAAAGTCAACCTTCATCCATTGAGTTTTTATATTTCTTCCTCTTTATTAAGCATTGCAGTTCAAGGCTGACTTTCCAATTAAATATAAAAGTCTCCCATCAGTTCACTCCCATAAATTTCAAATATTTCTTCGTCATGCTAACATCAATTAAGTGGTTTTTATTTTCAGCGTTCACCCACAGTTCCAGAAAGAAAAACACTTTTTTAATAAAGTTTATTTATTCATGTCTTAACTTTCAAATTAGATTTAATTTCAGGTTATCAGGAAAGCATCATGATTGAAAGGTTTCCGAATCAAAAATTTTTATGAGGCATGATAATTTTCCTTAAGATCACCAAACTGCTGTTAGAAGCAGTTAAATAAAATTCAGAAATAGTTTTTAACAATTTTAAATCCCACATTAGATTTTTTTTATCCGTTTCATATTTTAATGCAACCAAAACTTTAATTTTGAATAAAATCGTGTGATGCCATCATTTCTCCTATATTATCAAGAGGAATACTCTCTATTTTTTTACATGCTTACTATCACTTCTTTCATCTTGGTTATAATCATGGTTGCTTTTCTTGTTCATTTTAAGCAAAGACGTTAGGTTCCTCCAAATATTAAATCAAAAAAGTTTGAATGGTAAAATAAATCAATTTAATGATATTAATAATAAATGTTCTTTTTAAGTAAAATACGTTTGATAAGGTTACTGTGTGTCAGTCATTATACTTCTGAAAAACCGGAATGACTAAACATATTGAATGGCCTCTTAATTTTGAATTAGGGCAAGTGAGGATAATAATGATTTATAAATTTATGTACATTTGCCAAGATATCTGGAATGTAGAAGAGAAAATTGAAGTGTAACATTTCAATTTAATAAGAACATACTCCAACTCTGCTGTTATCAAAAAGGTAACAGAAAAAAAGTTCAAAGATATAGAAAATGTTTTTGACAGATAAGACATAAATGATGTAAAAAAAAAAAAAAAATCAATTTATTGAGATGACACATTCTAGTAAAATACGGATAGTGATAAAATCAGTGGTTAATCTACTGATCATTTTTGTCTACAACACTCCGCATAAAATCAAACAGATATAAATTTTATCGTTGAAATAAAGCACTGAATGCGGTTTCCACATATTGTTAAAGTTGATTGAATATAGCAGGGTTAGGTGTATCCCGAGACTGTTATTGCGCAAAGATGAACCATAGATTTTCATTTAGCGACAGATTGGGAGAATAAGCAGGCCAAGGGAGTAATTCAATCTGATAATTAATGACCAAACACTGTATTCCACGTGTAATCATTGTTGAAATATAACATCAACTCCAGGTTTCAGTAGCTCCATACCGCTTTCTGTTAAAATCAGCAAAGTGAAGTATTATTTGTCTAGGAAAGAGATCAGTTGGATGATAACATTCTCCCTCACTGGTTTTCTGGAGTTCTGTGGGTGGGTTTCCTCTTTGCGTTAATCATATGACGTCCAAGTCCTTCTGCGAGGCTCCTTTGGATCTGAAGAGAGTGCCAGCTCAAGCGTATCCTCCTCATCTGATCCTGGTTCAAAATTACAAGGCACTTTGTGATGGGCAAGAATTCCGAACCCGTTAACCTTAAGAAACAATACGGATCTCCTCAGAACTACTACTACTACACACACACAGATATATATATATATATATTGGAATATAGCTGATTGTATTTGCAAGTGCTGAAAATATGGGAAGTCCATGGGCTTCAACACCTCAGAGATGCCACGCTAACTTCTCAGTGTACCGATAATGAATATTAAAAAGACACGGCAGGGAAATCTAATACAATCACAAGCCATGATAATGGTCGCAAAATCAATATGGCAATGCATAATTTTTTTTATTTCTAATGGCGGGCACCCTTGAGCAAGTAAGTACATTGGCCCATTTGCCGCAACAAGGCCGGATACTGCTGCTTATTTTATCGTTACCACCTGTGAACCAAGTCACGGAGGTACGAGTAGCATCGCCCATGCCACACCACCACAAACCCGTTTATAAGACGGGCCACATTCATCCATTACCTGAGGAAAGGACAAGAAACAGAGAGAGAAAGAGAAAGTACAGCCTTGCGCGAGCCGGGATTCGAACCCAGGTCCTCCCCATGCGTAGTCAGTAACGCTAACCACTAGGCAGGTTGCGCGGGGCAATGCATTATTTAAGAGTTGAACAAATTTTCATCAAAATGTTCCCTCACTTGAACCCGACTATCGTGATGTTGCATGTGATGAATTGGAGTTTGCCAGTAAAGGCAATATTTTGCCTTTACTGGCTTACTCGTTCCATTCATGGGCCCATGTTTGTCATTCATCATACGATTTGCAGCCCAAGCGTTTGTGTGTTTGAATCAATAATAAAAGAAGGGACTGACACCTTGCATACATTCCACTCAGCAAATAAAGATGCTTTGCAGGCTGAATTAGTTGTGCTCTGGTTCACGATGCGGCTAAGCTGTCCACTACTGTCATGCGCACAATACCAGTTATCACGTACAGTGATGCAATCGATTTCGAAAGCCTGCCGTTTTCCTTTGATTCAAACGATTACAATCTGCATTAGTTTTTATTTCATGCAACACAATTACCAATTTTATTCAAGGATAACCTTTATCTTTGTAAATTATTCTTCCTCGGACGAACTCTGAATCTTAATCACTAGATATCGATGTTTTCCAAGAGGCAGCTCATGCTAAAAATCCACGACAAAGCAACTGCCGTACTTCATATCGGCAAATCTCTTCTGCCTTTATGTAGTCTTTGCAGATGACACTACATTCAACTGTGATGCTCTGCAAACACATATTGTCCGTCTAATCGTTGATTATGTAGCGCGAAGTATCATGTGCGATAAACAGCATCGCGCGCAAAACACACCACACAGAATGATATTATTATGTCGGGAAATGGGTGAAGAGCACGATGATTTTGGATTTCGAGTAGGTTTGAAATACCTGGCAATGTTCCATGCGGCAGCGTTAGCTTGATTTCGTTAGATTTTCGACAAATTTTAATTTGTTAGATCTTGTGCTAAAATCTTTTTATTTCTTATAAAAAAAAATATCTATTTATTCTTCTATTGAATTTTAGATTTTCATTTGTAGAAGAATTTATTATAAATCTTTATGTGTGGGTGTTTATAATTTTTTTTTTAAAAAATAACTAATATAATTAATAATTTTAATTTTTGTGGATTTTAATTCTTCATTTATTTTATTTAAAGATCACCAATGTCTTTGGGATCCTAAAAGAAGTTTCTCTATTTTGATAAACACAAAAGTAAAATTATTTAAGAAAATTCTCATGTTTTGCATATAGGAAAGGTAATCTTTTTTTTTTTTTATATTGACTACGTAAGTTTCATATAATTAAATATTCCCTTCAAACATATATATTATTGTTCAGTGAGTTGAAATTATAAATTATTCTAATTATATTTCAAAATATTCTATATTATAAATAAATGAAAATTTACATATTCTATTTAATATTTACAATTGAGGAAAAATTGCTCTTTATTCATGTTTAAATTGTTAAGGATGATAAGTGTGCTTAAATAAAATAAAAACAATAATAATTCTATATTGTATGATAAGCGTTAGAAAATCATATAGCTTAAAATTGCTATATGTATTAATTAAAAGTGTATAATATTAAGTTTTACCCTTAATATTATTATTAAAGGTAAATATATACAAATTTAATATAGTAAGCAAAAAATTGTATAAATTAATAGCAGAAATTAAGATATTTATATTCTCTTATTGTTAATTTCAGACAATTTAAGCATATGTGTGCAATTCAAACCGATATTCTCACAAAAAGGATTCCTAGTTAAATAGAATACTATTTGTGCTAAATACTTGCCTCAAAATTCCTCTTGTAGTGAATATTTTTTTAATGCGTGTATAAATATATGTATTAATTCTGATGTGTGTGTCAAACTACTATCAAGCAAACTTCAACACTTCAAGCTTTTCTTATAAAATATGACAGATAAAATCATTTTAGTTGTTATTAAGCTGCTGTTCAGATCTAGTTAAGTGTGTATATATAATACAGATAAATGCTTATTTCACAATATTTTAATAACAAAAATTACTCTTGTTTTTAGTAACGGGGAATAAAAGAACAATACCCTTCTCTCTTTTTTTTTTAAGAGATGATAAACATAAACAAATTCTCACTGGTTTAAAGTATAAATGACATCGAATAATAACGATCAATTGCGTCACAATAAGCGCATGATTACAGTAAAATATCAGAGCGTCCTATACAACGCCTCATGTATGTGACTTGTCGACAATTTAGAAGCGAGTCTATAGTAAAACTTCCAATCAAAATCTAACTCTACTTTGACATCAAGTGAAGCACAAATTCTATAACAGCTTTTCAAAGATTATGGAACCTTATTTTAATGTAACTTTTGCATTGGAATTTTAATTTTACAATTTATAAAAAATAAGCTCTTACCAGTGAGCATATGGTTTAGAGTTTGGAAAATATAGTTGCTGCTGGTATTCCCATTAAATATGACAGTTTAAATTTTATATAATTTTGTTTCATCTATGGATTTTGCAACCCTTTTAATTTTGGAATGTTATGATCAGATAATTTATGAGACCAGGTCATTCAGGAATTGCTGATAACGAAGAAGTAGATGCTCTCGCAAAATCGATCGAGCAAACGTCCCTCTCGTGTGGCTTTGCTGACCAAGCGTCTTCGCCAACTGCGCTAGGAACACCGCGACTGCTCCATGAATCAGTAGGAGAGTTGCCTGGTCGGATGAATCACGATTTGCCATCACACCAATGGCCTTGTCAGGAAACGCCGTCTTCCAGGCGAACAGTTGCTCCCTCAATGTACAGTAGGTCATACACAGGCCGGTGCTGGCGGTATTATGCTTTGGGGTACATTCTCTTGGACCCGTGGTTGAGGTAGGGCAGACTATGAACGCTACAGGGTATCTGAACATCATTGCGGACCAGTTACTTCCTTACATGGCCTGTTTTTACAGCTGGAAATGGTATGTTCCAACAGGACAACGCCCGTGTCACAAGACTAAAATTGTGTTGGAGTGGTTCCAGGAACATAATGTTGAATTCCAGTTAATGTCCTGGCCGCCTAACTCACCGGATTTCTATCCGATAGAACACATTTGGGATGTCATAGGATGGCAGTCAGAGTTCAAAGACCACTAATTCGCAATATCTCGGAATTGCGTGACAGTTGCTTAAACATCTGGTACAGAGTCTCCGGCATCTACCGAGGACTTGTGGCATCCATGCCAAGGCGGGTTGAAACTGTGTTGCGCACCAAAGGTGAATCAACTCGTTATTGACAGGCGGTCACAATGTTATAGCTCTTGAGTATAGTTTTGGATTATCTTCCACAGATAAATGCTCTTGCGGAGTAAGAGAAACCATGGATGATATAATGCCTTCATTCCTTAATATAAGCAAAGAAGGAATTCTTTAAGAGAAAAATTTGGTACCAAAGCTCTTTCCTTCTCTTCGATTTGACAACGAATCCTGGAGATAAAATTAAATCAACAATTTCCTCTTTGAAACTAAGTTTCTAATTTCCAGCGTTTTAGTTTTCTAGACGCTTCAATTTCCTTTATCCTACCCGCAAACTACATTTTTTTTTTTTCCTCGTTTAGGATCCATCATATTGATTTCCAATAAAAACATGGCTCTATTTTAGTTTTCAAATAGAGAATGCCATTACAACAGCGATAGAAGCGTTACTATAAGCGGATTGAATAACGAATTTCATTTCTGTGTAACTAATGAAATGAGGTTTTATAATAAGAATTTCAAAAATAAGCTAGTTCTTATTACAGAGCATGATGTAAACATGTTAATATTTTTTGGGTGAAAATTCCATTGAAGAAATATCGCGAAACTGTTGTTAGAATTTCTATTAACTTTGTTTTCATGATGAATTTATTTTTAAAACATTTTTGATAGGAAAATTTTATGGTATTTCATTTAATGGTGCTAAAATATTTATATTTTAAGATTTAACTCCTAGATGCCAATGTGGTGATAAAATGCGCCAAACTGATTTATTATATCGGACTATTTGTTTAGTATATTAGCAATCCTTGAACCAATTGATTGCTTAGCGCGAAAATTAGAAATGGAGCCAAACCTGCAAAAGATTCTAGGATTTTACCTTAAAAAAAAAGTTGAATGATTCATTACAATGCAGACCGTTTAACCATATGTAAATAACTTCATTATTCCCGTACATTAACGAAAATAAATTATTTAGTCAGAGCTTTTGCGTTAATAGCTGTATTTCCTCATCAGTTTTTAAAAGTTATAAAGATGTTACGTAATTACACTTTTATGACCACTTATAATGTATTATAAACGGTGCCGCTATTATTTAAAAAAATAAAAATTTGTAATAACTCTGGACATTATGTCCAAATTTATTACAAATCAATGTCAGTGGAAGAAAATAAACTATTTTCATCAAAAGTATATTTTAAAATAATTAAAAAAAATGACACATTTTAAACACTCTAAAATTCAGCAATAAATGAATTGTATTGCTTTATTATTTTTCAAACTATGCTGTTCTGTAAAATACCGATTGATAAAATTTATGATGCAGAAGTCATTAGCTAAATTTATTATGGACGTTTGAAATATTCAATAGATTATATTGACAGAATTTTAAATTTACTGTAGTTAATCACTTCGATAAATTATAAGAAAATTTTAAATATCCATTGATATTGCTTAATTTGTTTTATATTGAATTTAATACATCACAAGAGGGTGTTATATAAATTAAACATGTAAACACTCCGATATAAAAGCCATATTTTTGAGGGGTGGTTCTTTGGAAACATTTGTGGAAGTCGTAAACTTTAATAAATACTACCTTCTTGATGTCACCACAATATAATTCATTTTTAACCCATTATACAGGTATTATTGCTGCTGCCTGTATTCTCTAAATGTGTTGGAAAAGTATATACACATATCTACAATATTTTTCCACTATCTTCCAATATTCATAGAGTGATAATTTTAATGGCATATAGCGTAATAAATTCATTCCCAATGTCAAAATTCTTATTGCACTCAATGAGTTCCAAATCTTCCATGTCTTCATTAAAATTTTAAAGAGTACTTATTTTTCACCCAACTGATGCCTCCTCTACATACTTGGAGAAAATAAACGAAATACGGGAAAACTTAATAAAAGCGACCGTGTTAAATTAATTGGGAGGGGGGGATCCACATGTTTCAATTTTATTCCGAAATTTTTCTTGGTACTTCATTTCTATCGCTTTACGCATTACCTTTATGTTTTGAGGAGACTTAATATTCTGTCTATTATAACCAAATGGGGGAGGGGAATTATTTACCATTTACATTTCATTAGGTTTTTTCTTTTTTCGAAATCTACTTTCATACAAGAGCCTTTAACTTATACTAGTTGCAAATTTTTTTTAAATATCTCGGCAGATCCCAAAATAGTTCATTCACTTAGATTACTATGATATGATGATTACAAATATGATGTTATTCTCTTTTCCTGAATGTGATGATAACTAAAGAATTGACGTGTTTTGAGAATAAAGAAATTTTTTTCAGGCAAACAAATCAGGGATTCTTATCTAAATAAAAATAAAAAAACTAGGCAACACAAATTGTGGATTAAATTTCATTTGTCATCTTACACCAAAATCTAAAGAAAACAAAATAAGCTGTAAGAGGCTAATGTAAGTTAAGAGGCTTATTATAAATAAAATATTTTCAAAATTTATTGTTTTCTGAGTGTTTCTCAAGTTAATAGATAAATTTAAAAAATATATACTTCCAATGTGTTATTACAAATAAAATCATTACCCAATGATTTTGATTTGTTTGCAATTCTTCCTTTGTAGGACCGTACAGCATGCAAAAATATTTTTAATGCCCATTACAAATACCCCCCCCCCCACAATACAAGTTCTTTTTTAAAAAATTTACTTGGAAAAAATTTACCTAAAATTTCAATCAAAAAAGTTAACTTTTGAAATATTTCACGATTTTTGAAGTTTAATTAAATTAACTATAAACTCAAAATATTTTTGTATTGATACGATTTTCTCAAAGATATCCAAATGGAATAAATTACTTTAAAACCTATTAAAATACAGATTGATCAATTAAGATAACTAAAACATAAAAATCTTAATTTAAATATGAAAATATTTTGTTATTTTACTTTTATAACTGTTTTAGTGAATGTTATTTACTTAATTTTTGTAGTTTGTTTATTCATTCTTGTAACAACTTAATACTTAATATTATGTACACACTAAAATATCCTCATATTTTTAAATAGCTTATTAGTTTCTTAAAATCCTAGTACTTTATAAACCTAGTACTTGTATTTGTCATTTTTTGTATTCTTTATGACTAAAAACATTTTTCCCTTCTAAAAAGTAAATAAAATAAAATAATAAAAAAAAAAGCTAAAGTAACAGGTTTTAATTTTAAAAACAATGATTTTTGGTCATAATGCCAGCCGAGTATAGCACATTTGGACTTTTAATTTGATTGTGAAAATTATCCAGCCATATTTCACATTCCCGTCATTTCTTAGATTACTTTAAGGACTGGATAATTTTGAGTTTAAGTTATGTTATTAAAGCACATGTAAATAAGTTAAAGATGTTGCTATTAAATATTAAAAACTTCTATACCTACTTTGAAAAGTTCAAGAAGCAAGGTATCTACACTCATGTTAAGTGTAAACAAAAAAAATAAAAAAAAAAAACAGTGATAAATAATATTAGAACTACCAAATTAAGAGAATTGCATTATAACTTCATTAAACTACGAGCAAAAATGTGTGTAATAATCTTATACAAAATTCATATTACTAATAATGTAAACTTCAATTCAGTTCCTGACACTCTAAAATCTTTGATAGTACTTTCTTAAATTGTTATAAAAGAGTAATTGCCATTCACTTAAATTTAAAATGTATTAACAAATATCTTAGGACTATGGCTTTAAATATTTTGCACTTGTATGCAATATTCACCAACACATTCACTTTAAAAACATTGTAAACCATTGTTTAAACCACTTTTTTATGACAAATTTAAATAGCCTTAAAGTTAATAGAAGCTTTACCAGCGAATAGTGTTTCAGTTTGTTGTTACACAATGGTCATTTATATTGCACTTAAGGGTTAATTAAACCAGTACATAATGTTTAATCTTCTGTATTTTGTTTATAAAGGATTTGGTCCAGTAGGATCATTATTTCTTTAGCATGTTTTAGTAGAACATTTATTCAGAAAAAATACAAAAAGCCTATTAAAACAAAAATATATACAGATTTCATATAACGTTTAGAAATTTATTTAATCTTTGAGATGAAAAGTTTACTATTCACAATACTATCATCACTTTGTGGTTTTCTTTCCCTTCTAAATAATGAAAAATAATGTAATTACATTAATTTTATTATCACACTATTTTCTTTTCAGTGTTAAAGGATTAATTATCCAAGTAGTATGAAATTGTATTTGTGCAAAATGGAATGATGATATTTAAGGAATAGTAAATATGCCAGCATATTGTTTCACTGCGCTAAATAAAAATTAAGGAAATAGAAAACAGAAATCACATAGGATATACATACTTTACAGTGCTTTATTGCAGCAAAAGTCGACTACATACAGTCCGATGGGGAAAAGCAAATAATTTGATCTTTTTTTTAAAATTTTATTCCAAAACTCATTAACCATCAACCTGTGTTACAGGCATATGGTGCAGTAATACACATTACAGTTAACATTAAAAGCATGCAAACTGTTTATGGTCAAAAATAAACATGAACCTAACTAAACCCCATAGATTTACTTGGCCGGCAGTGTCTTACAATGTAGTATGTATACATGAATGAAAATTGATAACGCTGGTTTCATACAGTTCATGATTTATTAAACAGTACCACTGCAGTAAAGCACTGTCATAGAATGGCTGTGCTCTACTTTACAGTTAGGGTTTCAGAAAATGAACATGTTTAAAGCAACCCAGTAAAGCGAAATTAAAAAAAAAATTATTAACATTACTGACACTTCTACCTGAGAATGTCCAGTGATGTAACAGTCTTCATATTACAAGTGAATTTAAATAAGTGACCTTCAAAATGAAGACACCCTTTCTGTACATGGGCACAAAAAATGCATTGACACCTTTAGCAATACATAAAAATTTTAAAGGGGAAAAAAAAAAGAAACAGAAATTTTAAAGGTTATTTTCCCACACTTTACAAATACTGTGCCAGGGTTATGCAAGCAGATTTTTTGGGCACCAGTGTTTCAATCAAGTTTGTAATAAACTACAACACAGAGATATTTTAGTAACATTCACAGGGAGAAAAATAAGGAAGAGATTTATGGTATATTTTTTCCAGATAATGGTAGTTGTTATCTTGTTCGCCATTTTGGTCCAGTATTGGAAATTTCCCTTTGGTACCTATATCTTACAACTCACCCCCATGCATCACTTGTGATGAAAAAGCAAGTATTTTATCGGTAAGTATATCAAGCAAAGAGCCCGGCCACTGATGCAACACACACCAATAATTTAAAATTATTCACATTCATATACACATAATTTATTTTAGTGTTAACCCTTTTCACATTATCAAATTCTGACTGGAACAGTCCGAAGGCAATAAATACAAGTCTAATTTCAAAATACTTTTTTCTACTTATGTTTATACTGATTCTATCCAGCCATCCCCCAATGTTAGGCATATAAAAACATTCGTTCATAACTTATAGTTGATAAACTAAATATATCATTTCTTAGGAAAAATAAACAGTTCAACGAAGTTACTAACTATCAACTTGGAGATATTTTCCTATAATTTTCCTGGCAAACGAAGATATCTAGATATGCCGCTGGTAGAAATTTTGAAAGTCACAAGCTGGCAATTTAAAAAGAGAATACAGAAATGTTTCAAGCATGTCAGTTAGGATGGTGAATATTACATGCAATTTAATGTTTACACAGGAAAAGTTTCTGTTAAGACGCACCAGATACACAGCGAACTCAACAATTTATTTAAGGCCATGTATAGTATCATCAGATGGCCAATAACCATAAACCATTAACTTATTATATTTAGTTCATTCTTCACCAGCAATAATATCGCCACTTTCATTAGTGTCCTTGCTTTTCTCGCCAGAAGCATCACTTGCAGAAGAAAGCTTTTCTTTATCTTCTACAGCCTGACCAGAAGCAGGCAAATTCTCCATACTTCCTCCTTGAATATTACTCTTTTCTTGAGAAAGAATTTGAGTTTCTTCAGGTTTCCCTGTTTTACTCTGGGCAAAAAACATGTGGGTTGTTTGAACGGCTTCTGCTCTTAGTTTGGCTTGTTGGGCTGATGTCAGTTTCCCTCCAGGAACCTGCACCAAAATAATCAACTTAATAAAAATAGAAATATGTATTCTTTGAATAATTACTCTGAAAGCAATCTGTCAATCATATTAGAAAGTCAATTGAAATAGATTAAAATCACTCAGTTTAGCTTTTAAAAGAAAACACCATTTTCAATAAAAAAAAATTAATATTTTTGTTTAAATAACTATAAAAACTTATAACTACTTTATTTGACTTATTTAATTTCCAATAAACATTTTAAAAAACATTTTCATAAAGGTGCATATATATGCCAGAGTGAAAAGGATCACATACCAAGACATTGGCTTGTGGTCTAATTCCAACTTTTGGCTGTGTTGCTGTTTGTGCCACAGCTGCAGGTCCAGGTCTTTGAATGGGAGAGGGATAGTGCACATTGGCTGTAGGAGCAACAGCAGGAATCTGTGGGGCATTTCTCATAACATGTGGGGCATTTTGGAAGAGTACAGGGGGAGGTCTAACAGAGCTACTCTGAACATGATTGAATTTTTGCTGGCCAAAAGAATAGTAATGCTGTTGTGATTGGGGAATAGAATACTGGGTTTTACCAGAACTTGGATTAATGCGGTTTGCAGAAAGAGCATTCCCCTGAGCTTGACCAATTTTGCCAACTACACCAGAACTAGACATAGGAGGTACAGCAGCCACAGGAGTGGAGTTAAGAGATGTGGAAACAGCAGTAGTAGCATTGAAGATGTTACGATTAGCAGCAACATCTACAGTAGGAGATCGAGTAGTAGTACGTAAAGATGCCGCATCAGGTACCATATTGTTCATCACATTGTTTGGAGCTTTGAATTGGTGATTTCCAAAGTTCCGGAAACTAGGGTTGACAGCAGCTGTCTGAGGAAGCACATTTAATGCTGATTGAGATCCATAACTTTGATGGGATGAATATTGAGGTTGCTGCTGCATAGGAGAACCAGGAGTTGTAGGAGGTTGATGATAGTAGTTTGCAGTTTGAGGCTGGGCAGATGCAGAAAAATAAGATGTCTGAGTGGGTTGTACAGCTTGTAAGCCATGGAGACTTTGAAGATGTGGAGCAGCAGGCGAGGGACCAGCTGCAGGTCTTGTTTGGACTAACTGTGAGCCAAGCAAATGAGAGCTAGCTAAATTTTGTTGCGCACTGAGAACCTAAGAGGATAAAAAGTAAAACAATTTTATTAAGTATGTGTTTCACAACATAAAGAGAATAACATTAAAAAAGATTATAATTCTAATATAAACTAATAACATAAAAATGGCTAACTTTTCGTTAACTTAATTTAAACATTACACTTGATATGCTTGACTCTCTGCAGACATAATGTAAATGTATTCTCTCAAATTTGCTATAAAAATCCTTTAAACATAAAATTAAAAAGGCATTCAATACAGGGTTCATACAGATTATCAAAAACGCCAGGAATTTTCTAGATTTGTTTTACATGTTGTTCAGTCATAACACTTGTTAATTAAACAAGACCTGAAGTGGATATGGAACCAAGACTGTAAAACCAAATGACAATTACAATTTTGCTGCTGCTGCAAATTCAATAATTTTCTAATATTCATTAAAGCTTTCCAAAAAGTATACATTATATTATGTATAAATAAAATTTTTCAAATTCTAAAAAGCAAGAATATAGATATTCAAGTGAATTTTTAAATTTATATAAGAATTAAAATTATTGGTTATTTCAAAATCATAAATAAGTGTTAAGTTTAGAATTCAACATTCAAACATATTCCATACAACTTTATCAATTTCTCAGGAATAAGAACATTTTTCTTAAAATAACAATACTTAAAGTAAAACTGAGCAATCAGCAAAGTACTAATTTTCAAGTTCAATAGCTTTTTCTTTAAGTTCATTATAATTTTGAAACTGTACAGAGAATTCTGATGATTCAAAGCCCTAAAAGAACTGACACTTCAGTAGAACTGTGAAATAATGTTTTGTGTATCTAAAATCAAAATAAACTTGTTTATGTAAAGTCGTTGATATACCGTACTGATCAGTGAGAGTAACTGAACATTAATATTTTATGGCATAAATGTGATTTATACATTAAGTTCTTTATCCTCTGTTTATTATATTTAATTTTAAATCAATTTTTAACATGGCATAAAAATATATCAGAAGAGTAAACAATTTCAGAAGTTTAATGGAAGTGGATAATTTTTTCAAATATAAATTTCATAAATTGATTGAAGTATAAAAATGAGTAATTTAAATGAAATCACTACCAAACAAATATAAATTTTATATATCTGTTTAAAATTGCAGTTAAATATTTCAATAAGGGTATACAATTTTAATGACTCACTAAAAAAGTTTAGATTTAATTCTTATGACAATCTTTAATAACGGTTAAAAAATTACAGTAAAATGAAATTTTATTATTTTTGAGAAATTGCTAAACGCAAAACAAACTTTATATAAGAAACAAGTACCTGATTAGATGAAACATGCTGACTCTGAGGATATGGTGGAGGTTGCACCCTATACTGATTGGATGAATACATATCTTGAGTTTGATGGGCAGTAGGGGGTTGAACAAAAAGAGATTGTTGACCATATGCACTTGATAATTGAGGATTTGGTGGAGGTTGATGAGATAAACCATAAGTGCCTAAAGGATAGCCATGAGGAGACTGAGAAAACTGAACCATGGCTGCCGCCACTGCAGCAGCAGCTGCAGGTGTCTGTCTATTATCCATTTGAAGAGGCTGGTACATACCAGTTTGTGCCATCTTAAAAGAGGAATTTCAATTTCAATAATTTATCCATATATATATAGTTCAATATTTCAATAAGTATACATACAAGTTTAATTGTACATACAATTAAAAAACAAAACTAAAATCTAAGAAAAAATGTTTCAATGTTCTTATGGAAACATGCATAATTGATAAAAGAAATATTTTTAGAGAAGGATTTTTTTTCAATTATAAAAATTTAGATCATCAATTCTTACAAATTTGGCAATAGAATAGGTAACAAATATTCAGAATAAAATTTCTACAAGAATAAAAGAAACAAAGTTGACTAAATATAGCACAAAAAAGGTGGAAGTGTGTGCGATTCAAAACCCCAAACATCAGAGATTTAAATGTAAAAGGAAAATACTATCTACATTTCGCCCTCCACATTCTACTACTGTAATATAGAGCATAAAGATAGTGCACCTGTATCTTTTAAGCGTAACATTTTTAAATATTAATATTTGGGCATTGTATTAAGTTGGTCACAAGTTTCATAATTTGGTTTAGTTTTCTACAATTGCTTTTTTCCAACATTTAAAATGAAAGTAAAGGCTTCTTTATATTATATATCTATATTTTCAGTAGTTGGAAAAATCATTTATACAAAAACTTTTTACAATATTGAAAAGTAAAAAACTTCAGATTTTTTGTCACAAAATTTGTTAAACATAATTAGATCTTCAGTACGTGAAATTATTTTTTTTACAATTACAATTTCAAAACTTTGAAAAAATTTCATTAAGGTTTTTTGATATAATAAATAATGAAAAACGTTTATAATACATGGGAATAATTTTTTTTTTTTTACTCTTTTTCACATATCTTTTATTAGCATTTATTTTTTTTTTTATCTTCTCTAATTTATCTGTAATTTTAAAAATTATTTATGGTTTATAGTAGATGCTAATTTTTAAACTTGTAGGGATTTAGTAGAGCTCTTAAAACTGAAAGTTAATTATATAAAAAGAAAAGTAAATGTTAAGACTTAAAAACTTTAATATGTAATTGTAAATAAAACACTAAAAGAAAAATTTAAAGTAAAAAATCATATCTAATAGTGACCAAGTTAAATAATAGCATACTTGTCTCAAAAGAGAGAGAAAATATATCTTCCTATTTTTTTTTTCATGCATCAAAATACATTTCAGTGCTGTTTTTCTCACAAGGGAAGGGAGAGGACTTAATCTTGTTAGCTTGCATGTTTTGAAGACACAACACTACCATTTTTCTCAAATTTACTCTATGAAAACTTTCCTTTATGTTTTCAATCATTTAATCATTCAATTACTTTTATATACAAATTACACCTAAATACACATTCCAAATATCTTGAGATAAAAAATAATTGGAAAATTTTAAATGTAACCTATCTTCACTCAGGTTGTCAGATAAAAGTTGTCTTCCTTCAGTTATGAAGATTTCTCCAAACTTACTTTGTCTGATTTTTTTTATTTAAAAAATTAATTTTATTTTCAACAAATTTCTTATATAATAGCATGTTAAATAACTTATGTAACATCTATTTAACAAACATTAAATTTTAAGAATAATTCTATTGTTCCAGACAAGTTATTAACCCCTACGCGATGGGTAGCAAAAACTTGCACTTATCGCGGAGGCCGGCAGTGTCTGATGCGAGCGTCTGTCCAGGGCCGAAAGCTTTTTTGCTATTAAGCCTAAATCCATGAAATTTCCGAAGTATCAACGCTAGATTCTTTATGATCAGAATATATCATAGTATCATTATCAATACAATCAGAATCTATTTTGGAATCAATATCTGAAATATTTATCATTTCTGCTATTTCATGCTCTGTTAAATATTTTCGACGCTTCGACATTGCAACTGTAAAAACAGAAAGAATTGACGTCTAACAAGATCTACTGCAAACCGAAATACCCAACATTTTAGCGAAAATAAAACTTCTCTACTTAAAATAAACTACCACGTGAAAATTTAAAGAGATATCATAAAACACGCCATTCGGAAGCATTTATTCCCCTTTTTGTTATTATAATCAAAAACAAGTGTGAGTCAGGCTTCTCTCATTTAGCGTAGAAGGTCTAATGTACATGCACCCGAAACCATTTGGACATACAATGCCGTCTTGTGGCAGAAACTATAGTTTTTAAAATGTTCCAGGACACTGGCACAAATTCGTGACAGTCGGGGCTGAATGGGAAAATGCTCTCCAGAAAAATAGAAATATATAACTACAATAGAATATAATTGCAAATCTGAATCATTGCTGTCCTTGATGGATATGGCAAATGCTATATTCTGCCTAACATATAGTAGTGAATTTTTTCAGTCATTTATTGAGTTATGGCAATGTTTTTTTCTGTTTAATTCATGGTTTTTGCACCCAGTCTCACATTTTGGAAACATTTTTCTATATAGTGCTGCATTTATGATTGCATTTCAACTTTCCCCAGCTGTAAAAACAGTTCCAATTTCAAAAATTTTTACCAAATTTTTTTTTTTTAACTCAAAATTGCATTTTTAAAAATTTTAATGATTTTTAATGTCATTTATTATCATGAGCAATTTTCTATTACAAGGAACTTAAGCATATGAATCCAAAAGCATTATTTTTGCCATCAGGAATATAAAACAAATTCAGAAGTTTAAATTAATTTGAGTTAGGGATTACCAAACACAACAAGCAAAGCAGTTATCAACAGTAAGATTTATCTTCTTGCAATCATGATAACTGATAACCAGTCATGCTTAAGAAATCAGAGAGGTTGCATAGCTCTTCCTCCAAACAATCACGTCAATACCATCTCTTAAAAAGTAAACAGGAAGAAGATACAAAAGTTAGCATTATAGCCAAAACAAAGACAGTGAGTTAGAGCCACATTAAAACTTTCACTTTGATTTGACAGAATTCTCTGGATCATCTTTATAAAAAAATTATGACAAGATGAAATTTTCTTACTTTTGTCTAAGTAAATAAAATGTTTTTAAATAAATCTAAAAATACATAAATCTGTGATTTTACTGCTTGGCCCTAAGACAGCATGATCTATCTAAAATTCGTAAACTGAATGGCCAAACTGTACAAGTTGGCGAATATGTAACCATTAAACTGCATAAAATATATCCTGTTCATTTACTCCATATAAATCATAATTTAACAATCCATTAACATATTGGTAATTTCATGCATTTAATTTTAGTAGGGAGAAAACTATTTGACCTTGGAAACTTATGAAGGAAATAGCGAAAAAAAAAAAGAAATTTAGAGGACAAATACCTGCTGTGATGAATTGAATACTACAGTTGGTGGGCTTGGAATAGCAGGAATACCAGCAACTTGCACTGAACTAGCAAGACCAGTTATTGTTCTTATACCTGCTATAGTCTCTAATCCACCACTCAACAGTGGAGGACTTAGAGGTGCAGTCATTGTGTTATGCTGAGCAGCAATTTGTAGATGGGATTTTGCTGATGGAATGCACTGGTCCATATTTTTAGTCAGAGTAGAGTTATTACAAACTTGTTGCAATGGGGAATTTTCTCTGAATTAAAAAAAAAATTAATTAGTATACAATGATTTAATATACCTAACAAGCCTTGAATATGCTACATTCTTTACTATTGAAAACATAGTTTGAAATTATATAAATTGATAAAGAATTAGAGAAGTAACTGAACTGCATTATAAAAAGGAATTAAAGAATATACATTGTTTAAATGTACTAACAGGGGGGAAAAACCCCCAATTTTTATCAAAAAATAACATGCTTAATTATTAAAAATTATAATTTTTCACTTTAAAAGCAAATGCAATGAGCAAGAGTTCAAACGATTTTTCTTCTGTAAGCTTATTACAAATGATTTTCCTATAGTTTAAACAAATCATATGCATAAATATAGATGCTTATGATAAACACTTAGTTCATAATAAAAATTTACAAAAAAGAACATTTAAATTTCCTTAACTTTTTTAGAATATTCAAAAGTGTTATTTATAACATAAGTGATAACAGATGAACTTTTCGAGAACAATTAATATCAAGATTTAAAATTGAAACTAGATATAAGTTTAGTAAATAAATTAAAAGTGAAAATACGAATATTCTAATCTTTTTGTAGCATATATACAAATAACAGTGTCAAATATTTGAGCACTTAAAAAAATTTTTTTTTTATTTCTAATTAAAATTTAAAAATTAAATAAAAAAATGCAACAAAAAACTGCAAATAAATACATGAACTAATAATACAATTTAAACTGTTAGAGTACAAAACAATCAAGGTGTGGAATGATTTAAAAAAAAAAACCAGATTTTTACACATCGAAATAATAAAAATTTTGAGATCATCAAGTGTCATGACAAAGAACATACCTAAATGAAATATCAGCAACATCTTGTTCTTTTCTTGTTTGCTGAGAATTCGAATCCACTGAAGAGCTATACACATTTGTAGATTCTGTACTACTTGAAAAGGAACTGTAAGAGGTAGGAGTATTTTCTTCAGTACTTGCTTGAGGATGTTCCATTACTGTAGGCAAAGGTGGATCATTTTCCCATACCTATAACATAAAGCAATGTTAACAAAAAATTTGCAAAAAATATTGATGTAAATTAAAGATCAAGTGAGAAATTACTTTTTTCACAGACTGAATTTTTAAATTTAAGTCATCAGTAGATGGTGAAATAGGTGACTGTACATTTGAAGCTCCATTATTAGATGCTTCCATTGAACGGCCAATGTTCATGGATTTGCTAGGTAAATGAGAAGAATTACTGGAATTCCTAATATTCTTTTCATCAGTTAACTGATCAAGGCCAGCTTCAAAATTAAAATCCAGCTTCATTTCATTACTTTCACTCTAAAACACAAAAGTCAGAATAAGGAAACCCAGGAAATTTAAAAAAGCAGTACTAGTAATCATTTATTTGTGTACTTCTAAAACATACCTTAGGGAAGGATTCTTTCATTGGGAATGATACAGGTGGTATGCAGTGAGATTTCTCTTCAGAATCTACTGACTGTTCTTTAGGTTTTGTGAGAGAGCTTCCTACTGGTGGAATATTTTCAGCAGTTGGAGTAGCAGCTTCCTAAATACAAGATTAGAACAATATAGAGGCAATAAATATTTAATTCTATGCGAAAATTTTAGAAAGCTTTACATAACAAACTTGAATTGTTACAAAAAAAAGTGTAAGCATATCTATGAATATCTCATATCTGTGTGATTGTTTAAGTGTTAGTATCATTTGTGAAATTGTAGTTTAAATATCACTTATTCTGTGTAAAGTTTTCAGAGATGAGGAACAACTCTAATCTAAAGCATCTTGGCAACATATGGTGACAAAGGATTAAGTTTCAAATTAATGGGACCAATAGGAGATAAGTTTTCATAAGCTTTACTACGTGAATGTTCTTAGACCTATTTAGAGGAGGTATAATTAACTCAGCCCAGTTACAAGTTAGTGAAAGTGAAGCAAGCATAGAAAGTGAATGAATGCAGTATTTTCAGAGTCACAAGCTCTGAAAATACTGCATTCATTCACTTCCTATACCACAGAAACTGAACAGTATGTTAAATTGTAAAAACGTCAAGCACAAATAACCAAGGTCATAGTGACTGGAAAAACTTCATTTTTTTTTTTTTTACACAAATCTTTCTAAATAACCGCATCCTTGTCACACACACACAAAAACAGGACAAATATTAAAAAAAAAATTTTTTTATTAAATACAAAACTATAAAAATCTAATTACTTTGGTAGGTTGATTTTTAGCCTGACCACCAAATTTATCCAAAACAGCATTTTCTGCCTTGAAATTTTTATTTTCAAACACTACTGTACACATGGGCTTGCACGAATCAATTTCAGTGACCTGAAAAATAAATTTAATTCTATTAAAATATCTATTATCTGAAGAGAATGCACAGTAAGGATTTGATTGTTAAATGTGATCATTTTAAAATGAATTATGATTGCATTTGTTATGTGCTTTGACAACAAACGTCAGCCTAAGGCAAGCGATTGCAATTTCTTATCATTATGAACCCTAAACTATAATGATGTCAATCACAACTTTAATGCTTGAGAGGGAAAATAAATTCATTCAAAAAATATAATTGAACAAAATTTATTAAAACAGAAATATGTGACACACACAAGTGTCATGGCACTGTGTTATTCATTTTATAAAATATAATAAGGATTTCTTTCCAAACTTTTTTGACACATAGCCTGCAGATTATATAAAGGAAATTAAGATACTGTAATTAATCATTCTAGAATGGATAGACTGGTTTTACTAGTGCAACATCTTAAAGAACTATCATTTTCAATTTAATTAAGGAATAAATTTAAATATCATTACAAAAAAATTACACAATTTTTTTTTTTTTTTTTACCATATCTGCTGCTTCAGTAGTTGAACCATTTTTATTTGAATTGGTCGGTGTAATTATTTTGCAATCATTGCTAGGTGAAGAGCGTTGTGAAGATGCTGCTGAAGCATGCTGATCACTAACATCAATGCCACTATCATGTTGATCACTGCGATCAAAGCTACTAGACTTTGAAGTTGCTGCAAGTGTTTGAACTTCTGACGACCCTATTGATGGGCATGAATTCACTGTTGTTGTTGTAGTAGAAGTTGCTGGAGAAGATGAAGAGATGACAGATGGTTGATTACATAAGGTGTGATTAATAGGTTTTTCCCAAGCATTTATTACTGGAGGAGCAGGTGATGAATCTAAATTAAAGTATTAAATAAAGATATAGAAGTGATGTAAAAAATAAAATTATAAACAATTAAAAACAATTTTTTTATAAAATCAAATAAAATCACATTTTTTCTAGGAAATAATTTGATTATTTTGACTACATTTATCAGAAACAATTATAGTCAAAATAGTGAATTAAAGTCTAACAGATGTTTCATTAGTACCAAATGAGTAAAAAAAAAAAAAAAAAAAAAAAAAACTAAATTAAAAATTTGAATGACTATGTTGTATTATTTGACAATAAATGATTAATATGTTTTTTTTAAGCCAAAGACCTCTTCTTTGCTTTTGAGGACTCATTTGACAGGCACTAATAGTTTAAAGTGAACTCTAAACAATTAATACTTAATCCAAATATCCTGCATTCAATCAGTAACTTTTATTCATAATCTTAGAATTTATTTACACTTTTCTTGTTTTCAAATTTAATACTTCTTGAAGAACGATTTGGTTTGTTGCTTTACAATCACCATTCAAACATTAAGCCCTTTTACACACAAATCATTCAATTCAATGAAGACTGATGCAGAAAGACAAAACAATCTCAGGCATTAGATTGATTTGTAGAAACTTGTTACTTGATGCATATGAGGGATATAGTTTGAAGTGGACTATGAACATTTATACCTAAGTTGAGAAATGTACCCACAAGCTGGTGAATTGAACGTTAGAGCACTTATCATTTAGTCGATGGTTAAATTAACTTTCTAAGTTAAAGATGAAATATACTATTTTCGAAGTACAAGAAATAAAATTTTGATTATTCAGCAAATAATATTGATTAAAATAATCTGGATAAATGCTATACTGCTTAAAAGGTAGAATAACTTTCATACTAAAACTCAAAATATTATAGGGAAACATTTGTGGAACCACATGTAGGTAGAAAAATTAGATAGCATATTTTTCAGAATAAGTTGTGAGCAAAGCAATTGCATATACAATTCCAAAGAAAGATAAATTTTTCTTGAACGCAAATGAGTGAAATTTTTAACATTAAGATTTAAATTTATGAATCCATGGTAACCTTTTTTTATACAAATGCAATTTGATCAACGCATACAATTTAAAGTTAATTTATATATATATATATATATATATATTGTAAGTATTTTATACTTTAAGTTATCAAATATATGTTGAGCCAAAAGCCAGTTGTCAGCTCAGATTTGGGATGAGGAAAGTTATTAAATACTGACATATTTATGATAGAAAAGGGATCAAACTGCAAAGACATGAATTTAAAAACAATGACATTATAATTGGTTTGCTGGTTTGTAGCTATGTAGATTTTTTTGCATATTAATAACTTAAATGGGCAGCATTACTGAAACTAGTATGTAGTATAACATACAAATATTAGGTTGGGGAAAAAGAAATCCATTATTTTTACGTGAACTTTTTGTAACTTCTTTCAGATTCACTTTGTAAAAAGGTTTAAAACAGCTTTTATGTAGATTTTTAGGTCTTATGCGAAGCTACGACTGCTAACATACTGTCAAGTTTGATAATTTTTGATATTTTATAGACATTCTCGACGATGTTGTATCCATGCGAGGTTCATCTTTAGCATCCAAATACCCAAACCAAATTGATGAAACCAAAATTGTGAGTAACTGGTTGTTACAGTCATATATAAGACGATAAACACCTTTCACAATTTTAACCACCTGGTTAGCATTTTCGCCACTATAAAAGAAAAACTAAAATGTATCGAATTTTCTGTTTGTTGTCTTATTTTTAAAACCTTGTACTCATAACTGAATTAATCAAACAAAAAACCGCAAGAGAATATTTTAGTGTCAAATGTCACCTTTCCAATGAGCATAAATTTGAAATTGTTTGATAGATACCTCACGAGATAGCGATCACTACAGACGTCTACCGAAAAAATAATGGATAACTTTTTCCCCAAACTAATATTTTCTTGTTTAATTAATAAAACTGTTGAAAAAGTTTTTTTAATTAAACAAGAAAATATTAGATTGGAGTTTTATTATTTTCTCAAGTAAGTGAGTAATATAATAAATATATTGTTTATTATTTAGTTCTGTATGTTTATTACTGCAGAGAAAATTTAAAATTCGACTTTTTCATTACAGATGCATTTCTCAACTAAAATGCATGAAAAATAAATTTCAGGTAGTACACTGTTACATTTCTTATGAAATTAATGAGAAATTTCTAGAATAAAAATAAAAACATACCCTTGGAGGAAGATGGATTGGACTGTTTTGTTGTGAGGTCTACATTCATATCCCATGTAGATGAAACATTGGTTGCTTTAATAATATTTTCCCTTTGCTTTGCTAATCTAGGGGGTAATTTGCTTTGCCTTGAGCGTGAACCACTTTTATTCCGTGTTAAAGGCTATAAAATAAATTGTTAGCATTAAGATAAATCATAAAATTTAAGCTGTTAAGTTTTTTATAATGTATAATTGCACTTATCTATTCAAGTTACTCATACTAAACTAGATTCAATAATTTTTATTTATCAATTAAATATAGAATATTTGAAATATATCATGATTGGAATTCTAAACAAGTACAAAAAGTTATAATTTGGGTAAAAAAGTAAAATAATAATAATTGCTTTAAAAAAAATAAAAAGGGGAGGGAAGACAAAGGAGTTTGTTAATAAAATGAAAATTTCTAAGCAAAAATATTGAAAATTGCTCAGAAAAATTGGAGAATTTTTTTAATGAGTAATGTTTTTGGCATATATTTTTTTTATTTAATAACAGCACCTATTCATTGTAATTAGCAGAAGATTTTAACCCTTGGAATACTCTAAAATATTGTCTTCTGAGATTTTTCATAGCAAGTACATAGAAAAATTAATGCTAATTAAATTTAACACTGTACACAATAGTAATTTTGATCACTAACTCTGAGTTTTACACTTTTATGTCATAAGCCAAAATATTAGGACCAGTAAAACTTAACACAGGATACAAAAGGAGATAGCATAAAAATATTAATACATCTACTTAAAACAATTCCATGTCAATTAATTTATTTAAAATATGAATTACTTCAAGAACTTGTGAATTTTTTTTACTTCTAATGCTTATAAAACTATTAAAAATAAGTTAAAATTCAAACCTTTAAAGTTAAAACTGCCACTTATGCTCTTGATATATAAAAGTAAGATTTTGTCTGTGAATACAATCTAAAATACAACCACAGATAGTTCCACAAAACAACTTTACAACAGAGCTTTTAGTCAGTTAAATGAGTTTCATTAAGTGTAACCTAATAAATGAGCATCAAAACTAATGATCATTTTAACACTGTATGAATAATTAACTTATCTATTGAAAAATAAATTTTTTAGCTGAATACATTTAGTTTGTCAAAATACACAACAAGCACAAGCAAACACTTTTAATATCAAATTTAAAATTCCTAATAATTTATTTAAATTATTTATAACTAGTTTGCTTTGTTAACAAATTTTTTTATAATTTTAATTTATAAAACTTTTGGGAAAATAACAAATAGTTTGTAATCAATATTTAATTTTTTATGAAAATCTGAATTTCCTTATTAAATTAGTTAAGTTAAAACAAAATCTGAGAAATTTATCTTGCTACATGAAGTGTATAAACTAAATTCGATCGCACGACAAGCCCATATGAAGGCTAAGTCCTACAGTGCCCATACCTGTTTTTGTGGCTGATGGGCCTGGAGTGTCAAGCATGTGTTCCAATTATGTAGTCAGCCTAACGTGGAAACACCAGTGTTTAGAGTTAGCAAGCATGTTTAATACTCAAATTTATCGATCCACTGTAAGAGATGAACCCTCAGGCCCTGACCAGCTTAAGAATTGGTTGGGTTTTATGGCTCAAGATCCAAAAAGGATAAGCTGTGGCAAAATTTAATTTTAAAGAAAGACTTGTATAAAACCTATTGTTGGCTCTTATAAACAGCATGCACAACTATTTAAAATAATTAAAACTGAAAAATAACTTTAGATATATTTTAAAAAAGCATTTTTATAACTTCATTGTTTAAAATCAATAATTTAAAAGTTAAATACTAATTTGCTCAACAAAAACAATTTTATTTATAAGTTGGAACACACAAGAAATTTAAATCCAAAAATTAACTACAGTAAATCAATCAGGATATTCTTTTTCCATAACATACAAAACTTCAAACAAATAATTATGAAATGAAATTCCAATAAATTTATAAAAATTTAAAATCTTAATAAATTTTTTCATTATATTACTACTGCATACTGCTTTTTAAACATAAAAAACATTTTATATTAAACACAAAATGAAAGATTTAATTTTCTTAAAATTAAGTGTTTTACTTAATACAAATAATAATGGAAATTTAAATAATATGTCTAATGGTGTTTTCTATTTAACAATGACTTTGTTTTCTTTCATAACTAACCAAGTTATTTGATAAAATCAAAATAGCTTAACTTTTAAAAACATCTTAAGTGACCAAATTCTAAATTTTAAACGTCAATTTTTGTGCTTGCAATATTTGAAGCAGTAATACTTATTGATAAAGTACCAGCTCATAAAAAGTAATGCTCTTATTAATTACATTAATACTAACCTCTTTTTTCAATTTTTTAACTTCATTTTCAATCATAACTTTGTGTCGCTTCTTTGAAGTAACTTCTTGAAACCCATCATCAGTGCCACAGAGTAAATTTGGATCATCGCTCACTTCAGGATGATCATCTATTACTACAACACCTAAAAGTTACCACTTTTAAATAAAAATTATAAAGAAAGTGCAGAAAAAGTTCATGTTTAAATGAACAAAATTATCTTTAGTTCTTTTATTTGTAAACTGGTACATACAATTTATTCCTCCATTGCATTATTGAATTAACCCCTTAAAGCACGAGTTTTTTTTCGGAAAAACTTCCAAAAAATTATCCATATGCCATCTATGTTAGATGGATGTTTAATTATAATTTATTATAATAGATGGCATATAATTTAGCCTATCTAGTTTTACTGGAAAGTGTCCGAGACAGGCATTAGAAATAACAAAAGCGCCCGTATGACATAAGCATATGGCAGTAACATTCGCACTTGTCAGACACAGACAAATGCCTTAAGGGGTTAATAAGGAATTTTAGTTACTTCAATATTTACTATATATATATAAATCATATAAAACATATTACATACTTGCATAATTATTTAAATCATATCCCTCCAGTCCACCTGTTTTATCTTTGTCACTTTTAGGGACTTTTGTTACACTTTCAGCTTTTATAGCCTTTCTATAAAAATAAATACAAAATATAAAGATTTTAAATGTGATGAAAAATAGTTACACTACATAACTCTGTAATAAATAGAAATTTAAGGTAAACAGGTATATTCACAGTTTGTATTTGTGCATTGTCTGTTTTTGAGAAATATATTAAAGTAATAAGCAAAGATGAAACTCAATCAAGAATTTGTATGTATAAACAAGTTCTCTGCATTTATAGAGGTATGCATTTTTAACAGCAGACAATTTTTCAAAGCCATTATTGTATTAAAAAATTTAACATACAGCAATTTATATAAATAATTTACAACATAAAAGTTAAGACTAACATGACTATTTATGAATGTTTTATGTCAAATTTATTAAAAACATTTTAAATAAATATCTCTAGTAAACAGGAGACTAAGTAATTTTTGAAGTCTAATATAAAATGCTTTCTAGGCAATCAAAAAACATTTAAAATATTTTGCAAAGCATTTTTTAAAATTTTATAGCAAAAAAGAAATGAAAATAAAAACATTTTTCGTACCATCATTGATTTTAAAGGAAGAATTCCAAATAAAATCTTTATAACAAAATACACCAGTGAATACTCTGATAAGTAAACAACATTTTAATTTACTTAAATGATGTATATTTTTTACATAAATCTCACTAAAATCGTACAAACATATTATAAAAATGCATATATTTCACTTCCTTTGAATCTTGACCATTTGAAAAATAGATATTAACATATTAAAAACAAACTTTTAAGAAGCTAAACAGTTTAACAAAAAGTTCTTGATCAAAAACTCCAGTATTCATTCAAAAAAACATTTCTGTGAGTAAATCAGAATCATGGACAAACCTGACAGTTAAATAAATGAGGTTAAAATCAAAGTAGTATATTTATATTATCAGCAATTTTATAATTGTCATTTAATCATGATTTATTTAGACTCATTTTAAAATAATAATACATTTTAGTGCTACCAAACATGGTAGCAATATTTAAAATTTTTTTATTTATTTTTGCATTATGTTTAACACATGCATAAACAGTGCAGAATTTTTTTAAAAAAGTTTTTAATAGCTGTATTCATGATTAACTACTTTCTAATGGCAGTAATTGTTAATGTTGGGGTTTCTTAGGGGCAACACTTGTGCCCATGGATTTGGGGATTTCAGTTTAACTTCTTCAGACTTTTATTGCAAAATAAGTTATTTATGTTGCACATTGATGAAATGAAATGTCTATATGCTTGAAAAGTATCAACAGATAAAAGACTTCATTTATTGATAGACTAACAAATTAGAAATTTGTTAGTGAATATAGCTCATATGGAAGGAGTTTACAACTCTCAATGATTCAAATTTAAAGAAAATGACATATATCCTTAAAATTTTTACATTGGTAAAAACAGCAGAATAATAAAAAATTCAGATATATCGAAACTTTTTCTTCTAATATGACTCTAAAAGTAGAATGAATAATTCTTACTTTGCAAACAAAAAATGTCTGTGCAATAGTTGATTTGTGGTAACTGTCAATTGTATTCTAATAATTAATAGTTTTTTGCATGGACTATAGAATATAGTTCATTCTAAAAATAGCTTCTTTGTAATAGACTGCAAAAGTGATGAGCTAAGACACCATGCTCACAAGAGGAAGATTTACAGGAATAAAAAAAACCTTGATGGCATTTAGGTCACACCAGTAAAATCCATGAGGTTAAATTTATCCAAAGATCTCAGCTTCAAAGTTATGAGGACTACTTTCATGGCAACAATGGCACAATCACATTTGCTTTTAAAAGCACATTTAAGAACAGCTACCAAACCCCTTTATAGTAAAAGAAATGTTAAAAATCCCAGAATGTGTGTTAGCACAAACAAAATATTACATTAAGAAAAACTAGAGGTCAGATAAAATTAATATATTTTTCTTACCCCCCCCCCTACCAACCTTAATTTCCAAAATTTGTATTTTTTCTTCTGAATATTTTTGTTTAAAACAATGGACAACAGGAGCAATTACCGGGCATAACAAATTAATAATATTCCTATAAACTATTGGAAAAATATTACTATAATACAAATTTAAACATATATGCTCTGATAAAAATTGATGAACATGAAATTTCTGAAACTGATTTTGAAACTTGATTAAGTTTGGAAAAATAACTATTATGGTAAAAAGTAAACTAACTAAATATTTTCAAAGAAATAAAAAGAAAGGATAAAAGCATTGATCAATATATTCAAGCAAAATATTAATCAAATATTTTTTGCTACTTTGTATATAAATTTGCAAAATTATGAAACTAATTAAAACTTATGAAAAAAATTATTGTTGTATAATTTTCTTTTCCATTGTGAGAAAGTATAATTATTAATCATAAGCTGCTCCATAATATAATTACAATAAAATTGCACCAGTATATTTCAGTTTACAGAACTTAGAAACGACAAATATGTAATTTCTATTAAAAACAGTGATAATAAATCCTTAGGAAATATTTGTTTCATATATATTAGCAAATCTATATTACTAGTACTGATGGAAAGTACTCGTCTTACATAACCAATCATTATTTGAAAAATTACAATTACTATAATTTTTCTTTATTAAAAGCAGTGTATTAATAAAAAGATATTAACCTGTTGGTAAGATCAGTAAGAGCAGCTTGCACTCCCGAAGGATCCTGTAATTTTATTTCTTCTACTATGTACACTGCAGTAGTACCTTCATTTTTTGGCTGAAAAGCACCAGCCTTAGAAGATGCATTTCCGCCACGTCCACTACTGTTTCTTCCGACATTACCAGGGTGACCTGCACTACTGGTAGGTCTAGAATTATTCCCATTGTTCGTTAGTGTATGTCGTTCACTACCAGTATTCACAAAATTATTGTTTTGTCTACTACGTGCAGTATCTCTAGGTCGATTATCACGAGGTAGAGAATCCCTCTGACGATTTCTATCACTTGAATTAGGCCCACCACGACGAGAATCATTTACCCTTCGACCTTGAGAACTTTCATTAACAGGCCTTTGACTGGAGAAACTTTTCCGTGAAGTAGCCAATCCTTTGTCACGAGAATCTTTCCTTCTCCCGTCTTCTTTATCATCTTGCCTATCACGGCGTACAGCAATATCACTGCTTTCTGAAGCAGTTTCCCACTCTTCATTTGCAACATCTGAGAGATTTTCTTTCCCACCTTGCCCTACCTTAGCTATTTGATTACCAGCACTTGGATATCCACCACTACTACGACCACGGCCCCTTCCCCTAGTAGGCTGTTCATATTTATCGTAGCGGCGGTCATGCTTCTTTTGAAAACGAGGTGGTAGCTGATCAAATCGTCCTTGTCGGCGTGGTTGAGGTCTTTCTAAAGATTTATTTGTTTCTTTAGGATAAACATTACTAACATTTTCTATAGATGTTGCATTAACTTTGATATCGCCTTGATTGGATTCAATATAATTTTCTTCAATAATTTTCTGATCTTCTAGTTTATCTGGCTTGTTACTGCCAAAGCCAGCACGAGAAGGTGGAGGACCATAGCTACTGGGGCCATGCCTGACACCACCTCTTTTAAAAGATAATGTGCCAGTGCCTCTACCTCTTCTAGTAGGCTCTCCTCTAGGAGCAAACCCACCCTTTTCTTCTTTTATTCTTTCTGTTTCATATGGTCTTGAATCAATGCGTTGATTGCTTTTGTCTTTTTTGTATTTATCATTTTTTAAGTTAGTTTCCTTAATAACATTAGGAGCATCGTTGATAAAATTCTTTTCTTCAAATGGAACATCATTCCCTTGATATTTTTCAGCTTGAGCACTTTCAGTTGTTGAGGCACTAGCTTCATCTACAGAAACTTCACTATCTTCATCTTTCAATCGTAAATGTCCTAATTTATTGTCATCTATTTCTGAACAAGATGTATCATCACTATGCTTTTCTTTTTTATCATCTTTCACTTTATCACGTTCTTTTTGGCGGTCAAACCTAGGGCCACGTTCAACTCTTGTCCTTCTGTATTCACGTTTACCCCTAAAAGTGCCACCAGATACTGGGCCACTGGACTGAATATTACCTGTTCCATAGTTACCAATCCTATTATTACCACCACGAGACCGGGAATTCTCATAGCGTCCATTTCCACTTGAATTCCCAACTGATTGGTTATTAGTAACAGAAGAGTTACCTCCTCGGGAACGAGAATTAACACCACGGTCTCTATTATCTCTTCTCCTATCTCGATTTTGTTCATTTCTTGCAGAATAATCATGTTTATCAGTCCTAGATTTTTCTTTATCATCAATTAAGATATTGTCTTTCTTTAAAGAATCGGAAACATCATTTTCATTCTTTTTGGTACTTTCTTTTCCATGAGTTTTAGATTTTTCATATTGAAGTTGATCAAACTTACCATCAGCATGCTTATCATTATCTTTTAAAGAATTTTCATTTTTTATTTTTTCATTCTTTTCTTCTTTCAAATCCTTATCCTTTTTTGCATTTGATTCAAAATCAGCCTTTTTACTAATCATTTCATCTTTTGCTTCTTGCTTTTTTTCTGGAATTGTTTGGGAATTAGCAGGATTTGATCTTCGTAATGTTGTAAGATTTTTCTTTGGTGGACCAATACTTTCAAACTGTTTTGGTGTAATAGGAGGAGGGTGATGGTGCCATTCACGCCCTATAATAAGAACAAATTTTTCAGGATAACTCACAATTACAAATTTAACAAATTTATTTTAAAGTGAAGTTTATTTAAATAATTAAAGATATGCTCCAATAGCGTAGCTAAAAAATAATCTTAGAATTACAACCAAAGTTTGTTTAAAATATTTTTTACATTTAACTTTCATCTTGAGCACAAAATAAATTTAACAATGAAAATAATAAAAAATGAACTTAATATATTTCTTAAAGACTAAGTAAAAATAATTAAACTTTTCTCAAAGCAACACTTTAGTAAGATTTATAAAAAGAGAACAAGAATTTAACAGAAACTTTTTGATATTGAATAACATAAAATTTAAACACTTTATATTTTAATAACTTCTTTCCTTACTCATTTGTCTATTATTGTGTAAATACTAAATTTGACACATAAAAGTTCCAATATTACATTCATACTTTTATTTTCCACAGGATATGGTGATTCACCCCAATCTAAAGTTGAGGACTTTTCTTTCTTTTCCTCTCTTGTAGCAGCAGCACCTTTCCTCTCACGTTCAGGCTGAGAATTAGGAAATTCATTCCGATCACCAGTGTACCTAAAGTAAATTGAAATTTAAAAACAATCAATTAAAATAACAAATAAATCTTTAAAGACTGATACTGTTTAATATTAAAAGTAAATCTAAGAAATTAGAATTACAAGTTGTCATAGCATACACAATTCCATTGCAACCGCACAATAACACTTTTGATTAAGTTTGTAGACCAACAAATATTTCATCTTGCAAATAAGAATACTAAATACAAAACATTTAATAAAAGATTTTGCAATCTGACTTAAAATTTATAAATTATTTAACATTAATGATAAATAGAATACTTTTGCTACATTGTATAGAAAATATTTTGTTCACCAATCCCATAAGCTCTATTATTTAGTTTATAAGTCAATCATGCCACTTAAAAATATTACCTTTCATCCTTATTCGACTCTCTACTAGCTCTAGAATCACGGCTGTCAGGTCTTGGAGGCCGCTCTTTGTCCCACCTTTCCTTCTCTTGACGTTCATAACGGTCAGATCTATCTTTGGAAGTTTTCTCCCGAATGACTTCATGTGAATCATCAAATGGATCCTTTAAAATTTATATAGTTAATAACTAGGATAATTTCATAGCATCAATTAAAGAAATAAAAGTTATGTTTACCTTTCCTTCGTATTCATGAGAATTAGCCCACATATTGTGCTTGTTTTTATCTTTGCTTTCTCTATTTTCATTAGAGCTTTGCTTATCTTTAACCTCCCTAACTTTGTGCCTGAAATCCTGACTTTCAAACTCTTTATCTCTATATAAAAAAAAAAGTTGAGATAAGATTTTATTTTGAAGGAGAAAATTTACTTTTTAAATATTTTTAATTTAAAATCTCAAAAAACAAGGAACTTACTTTAAAATGAGCATATAAATTTCAAATTAGTTAATAAGTTTGGTAATAAAATGACTTTTTTAAATTTGTCCACTAACTACTTAAGCTATTAAAATTGCAATATCTTAAGCACAGAATTGAAAGATTATATTTATCAATTTTAATATATTATACCTTCTATCAGATTCTCTAGGATGAGAATCAAATTGTTTTTCTTTATCTGATACTGTAGCTCTTTTGAATTCTTGTCGCTGTTCATATATTTTATTGCCATCTCCTTTCTGTTCAAAATAAGTCTCATTTGGTGGCGGTGGTGAACTCCAGCTTTCATAGCCTATGAAACATTTAATATTTTTATACAAAACAGAATACAGTTTTAAAATACATAAGAGAACTACATATTTTTATTTTATTAATGCATTTGAGAACTTAAAAAAGAAAAAATAATAATTATTATGTAAACATTTTGTTATATTATTAGGCTTGAAACATTTTATTTTAGAAGTCAAAGGAAGGTTATTTTTTTAAACAAATGCTTGTGATTATAATCAAAAGCAAACTAATATTTGTACGTATAATGATTTTTGAAAAAATCTGTGGAAATAACAATTTTATAATAGAAGTGTAATTAATATATATATATACATACAGTCAAGAAAATTTATGCTATTTTAAATTCAATTACCAGACAAATTTGCTTGTCTCCTATCTCTCCAGTAATTTTCATGTGAATCCCTGTCAAATGCTCCACTTTGCTCAGGAACACAATTATCACTCTCGTAACTTTCTGAT
>JAPDSC010062838.1:0-30473 GCA_026290005.1 Latrodectus geometricus | reverse complement strand
CAACAAGTTCTACAGTTTAATCATTACAAACATCCAAGCCTGAGAGGACATTTGAAAAGACAAACTATTGTACTTTAGACCAGAGCACTAACCATTTGTTAAGTTCATAAGGGCAGTAGGGAACATTGTTAGAAACTGTAATTACATAGGAACACATAGGCAGAAACATCCTCACATGATAAGGTGATGCAACATACAATGTAGTTATAAAAAAATCATTAAACAAAGAAATACAATGAATTATAATACAATTAATGAGAAAGCATGCAAAATAACTCCATAACATGGAATAAACATTTTCGAAGAAACCTAGCATTTTGCCGATCTTAGTAGGTGTTATTTGAAATGCACTTGTTAATATTTTATACATATACATAAAAGGATCGGCAATAGTGATTCATGCTTTATGGCCTATTTTAGAATTTATGAGTATGGTACACAATACTCTTCCTTGTACCCCAGAGAAAATGACTTAAAGTACATAAATTAGATAACATGGGAAAAAGAACGAATTATCATACCCCATCCACATTTATTTCATGAACTCTTATCTAAAAGATCAAGTACACACTTTTGCAGAATGTGATGGTACCTTATTAAGTATATTCTATACCTAACAAGAGCAGGAAGATTGTCAAGCATTTCCACTAGTGAAGAAAGACAAGGTAATAAAATATTTTAATGGACAAAAAAAAAAAAAAAAAAAAAAAAAAAAAAAAAAAAAATCCCATTATTAGCCTTTCACCCATTGAAAATAAAATGTACAATTTGAGGTTGGGTTCTCACTACCTTCTGTTGATGAAAACGACGCCCTAACCAACTAGGCTACTGCTGCCATATATACACATAAATTTATATATTATATAATTTATATGTATGTATACATAATACTCCTGTTTATAATGAAGTCTTTTAAATTTCTGATGTAATAAATTTGAAAGCATTGAAACTTAATATGAATTTCTCATTTTTTTATTAGAAATAATTACTTTTATTAAAAGTATGCAAAATTACTTTATGAAATTTTACAAAATTTTGAAAAATTAGTTTTGATTACTTAATACAAGCATTAGCATGTAAAAAAAAATACTTTTAAAGGCAATAAAGACTTGAACACATGTTCTACAGTGAAAAAATATTTTTATTCTTAATCAATACACAGGAACACAACACATGAATAATATAATCCAAATAAAATGGGAATGAACAAAGAAATAAATAATAACAAAAAATAAATAAATAAAAAGCTCATTTTTTCCACATTATAAACAATTATATTTTTAGAAAAAAAAAATAAAATAAAAAAAAAAAAAAAAAGTGAAATTGAAGCAGTTAATAATTGTGTAAATATGAAGTATATGACTAAAATATTTTATATCTGCAAAAAGCACAAGTATTAAAAAAACTAGTTTAACAAAATCAACCCAATAAAAGTATTGTATAAAATTTCTCTTTCCTTAAACTTAAAACCTCTCAACATATTTAGAACAGTTCCTCCCTTAGTAAATACGTAAATTAAATATTTGATCAAATATTTACAAATTTTATCCTTAGAACAGTGCACATAAAGCACTAATATGGCTTGCTATAAACATTTAAAAAAAATAATAAAATAAAAATAGGATACTAGAAAATAGTTTGAAAGATTATCGACTATTTTTTAAGATTACTATACAGCAAATGCATGAATTTCTTTATTCTTAGAACTAGTTTCTCATTTTAGGGTTAAAGTCTGTATTTAATTTAAATACGACCTATGATTTTAAAGAGATTCTTTACAGTTAGAAGCATCCACACCCAAGGTAGCAGTTAAACTCATACAGACCAATAGCATTTTAGCTGTACACATGGAATTAATTATTTTACTTGTGAGAATTGAGCATAAAATAATCGAGATCAACTTTTTATGAATTCAGTATAACGTGAAAATGTTTATCATTTCTTAAAATATGAAAAGTTCTAGATTTAAAGGAAGACTATTTTTAGAAGTACATTTGATACAACAGCATGCTCTTTCAATAATTAGCCAAGTTAGCACATGTAACAAAATAAATGGGACAATGGAAATAAACATTTGAACTGTAAACTAATAGTATGTGCCAAATATACATGCAGAAATTTTAAAATAAAAATAATCTTCCATGCATAGTGTATTTCACTGTCAATAAATTTGAAATTTTAAGTATTATTTTTGATAAAATCATTGCAGAAATTACAGAATTACTTTTTAAATATGCAAGCTTGATTCTTCTAGAATAAATTTTAAAGCAGGCAAATTTAAAGTTAAGGCCCTGTCTTACTTGCATGTGAGGTACCGGACCACTTCCCATTCTTGCATGGGGTGCGGCATAGGCCGACCCAGGAGGCTGAGGCGGTGGACCTCTGTAGTCAAATGGTCTTTGGGGTGGTTGGTTTGGTTGCCAGTGACGTTGCAATTCCATACTACCCACAGATGGTGACCTACCCTGGGAAGATTGGTTCCAAGATTTCCACCTTTCTTCCTAATTGAAATATGGGTTGGGCACATATATATATAAACCCAGAAAGAATAACTTTCACATAAACCCAAAATCAACTCTCTAACTAAAGATTAGGATTACAATACAATTTTAAAGGGAGGGATAAATAGAATTAGGGGTGAAATATTGACAACCATTAATTTATAACTGGAAATATATATAACGCCTTTATAAATACATGATAAATATTTGAAAGTTTATAAAATGTTGAAAAATTTTACAAGATAACTTATTTTCCACTTAATAAGTTTGTGTGAGAATATTTGATAGAAAATCTCCCCCCAAAAAGCATTCAGGATTTCACAGAGTAAATAAACACAGATAACAATACCTTAGAACACTTATAATTTAAATTCAATAAAGAGTAGTTTTCTAATTCAAAAATTTAAACTTTCAGAAAATTATCTTTTTAAATATAAAAATGTTAAATTTAATATTAAACTATTTCACATGCAATAAAGCATCTGATTCACATACAATAAATATTTCATATTTAAATTTTCAATAACAGCAAAACATCTGCATTAAATAAAATCAGCAACTTATTTTTTGTGATTTACTATAAAACATTTCAACTATTTATTATAAAAATATTTCCACAAACTCAATATTTTTAACACAAGCATAATCGACAGTTTGAAATTATAGTTAAATATGCTACAAACTAACATCTATACTGGGAACCCATACAAGTATAATAAAAACGAATATTAGTTACATACACGTTATATGGAATAAGCAAAGAATAAATCTTAAATTTTTTTTAAATGATAAAATCAATGAAGTGAAAAACTTACTCTATCCCTGTCAAAACCATCCCCTCTTTCAAAAGACCAATCAGAATCATGTTCTGATTTCTTTTCAGGTCTGTTCTCTCTATTCCACTCAGAATCCCGGATTTGTCTATTATCTCTTTCTAATGCACTTCTATCTCTGTCTGATTTCCTGTCCCTTTCTTTGTCATTTTTTGTATTAATCTGGTTTTTCAAAGACTTGTCATCCTCTCTGTAATGCCATAAAGTTTTTTTTAACACAAAATATTTGATTGAATACTAAATAAATAAGATTGTGTTAAAAGAGTTTTACCTTTTCTCTTTCTTTTGATTAACAGGTGTCTCTTCATCATCACTAAAGACTAATTTAGCACTAAAATAATATACACAATTTTACTAAAAATAACTATTTAATATTTCAATTATTTTTAAATTACTTAAAAAAAATCCATGAAATTTATATTTAAAACAGTGAAGTTTATAGAAAGTTCAATATGCAAATGATAAGCTATGTTTTATAGTCAAGAAACCCTTTTCAGAACATCAATTTATAATCACAATACTACAATGAATGGAACTTGCAATTAAATTAATAAAGCTAGAACGTGAATAATAAGCTGTTAATTTACAAAAACAAGAAAAATGTTTGTTTAGCTAATAAGATAAATTTCTTGATTCCTATAACTTATAAAAGGAAGTATTTATTTACAATTTATGCTTAAATAATTTTTAGATATTTATTTCAAAAATGCAGTAATTCGTAAATTATGAAATACCATCAGAAAAGTGAGAAAAACTAGACACCAATTTTGTTTTTTAACTATCAGACATTAAAACTAAATTCTGAAATTTGAAAAGAAATTATATATTGGTCTGCAAATGGTGGCTTTTTCACTAGAACAAACACAGAAATTTTTATAAAAAAATGACATTTACAAATTAACTAATGCAAAATATCATTAAATGTGAAACTTATGTAATTTAACATTTAATGGCACTAGTGTAAACTATTGCTTATCGATCAATATTTCTTTAGATATAAGTGGGCATTCAGTCTTAAATTGAATATACTGTCAAAACATTTGGTTGGAGTTTAAAAATCACTTTTGACTTCATTTAGATTTCTTAAATTTTTCTAACCTTGCTGTTAAAATGAATATAAAGTATTATAATTTTAAATCAAAATTTCAATTTTTTTAATTATTATTATTAAATATGCAAAAGAACAATACAAACTAATATGTAATATCGGCACCAACTAATTTTACAAAAGTACCCATTTCATTAAGCATCACTTTTCAGATTGAAGACTCTTTGAGCCACCCCCATTATTTAGGACAAAAAAATTGAAGTAATATTAGATTTATTAGGCAGATAATACCAAAATAAATAAATGATTGGAATCTAGTAACTATATACATAACATAAGTCATTAGTCATATTTGCAGAATGATTAAAGCAGAATGCATATCAATTAAAATTCAATGCAAATTTCAAAAAGAATGAATTTAAGGTCAATAACATTAAAAAATGCACAATTAAAATAACTGCTTTTCTTATATTTGTCAAAATTTTACAGTGAATGAATTTAGAAATATACACCATCAGAAAAGTGGGTTGTGAGGAAAACTGGTCATCAATGTAACTTTATGTTTCCTTCTTCTCATCATAGGTATAAAAATTAAACACTTTTTAAGGAATAGTAAAAAATAAAGGGTTTTAAATACATTAAATAAAAATAGATAAATAATAAAGTAGACGCTTGATTTTACAAACCTTTAGTTTATAAACATGAACGATTTTAAGAGCTATCAGCTGATCCTTAACATGATCCCACAGATGCCATTATCATTTTAATTTTTATTTAAAAACTTGAAATTTTTTTTTTTTTTTTTTTTTTTTTTTTTTTTTTTTTTTTTTTTACAAATTCATTTTTTTCCCAACTTTTTAATAATCAGGACTTTTTTTTTTATTCCTCCCTATTTTTTTTATTTGATTTTATTAGTGCAAGACTATCTAATGTGATAAGCTAAGTAATCTTTGATTGAGCTAGAAAAAATGTTTAATGTTATGAAGCTCTTGATTTCCAGTCTCGATTTTTCTGTTTTAATATACTTACAACTTGCAAATAAATATCTTACAATGCAAAGTAAAACAGATATTATATAATAAATACTTATATAAAGCCTTTAATGTGGCAAATTTTGTTATGAAAATCATGATAGTTCCATGAAATTACATCTAGAGTAGATTTTATTCACTTATTGTGTTTTTTCTTTTTACATTTTGAAACCTTCATTTTTAAACTTTATTTACAAACACCTTAAGTCTAGTACCATTTTTAAAATATATGTTTAAAAACGTTTACAATATGAAGTGGCTATTAATGTAACATTTGACTTCAGCTATCATTAATGTCAAATTATTAACAATGACTTGTGGAAATTTCAAGAAATCCATTACAAAATAATTTGTTAAAGAATAAAAAAGCAGTTAAAAGTTCAACATAGAATTACAATGAAGTAATTCAAATTCTTATGAACTGTTTTAATGAAATATATATGCAACTAGAATTAAGTACATACAATTAGATTTCAATTAAATATCTTGCTTCAAATAAAATTTTCACACATTACATAATTTACTTTAGAAAGGTTTTGATAATACAGTTTTTATATTGAACATCTTAAGATGAATATTAGGTTGGGAGAAAATATATACATTATTCTTGCACAATCTTCAAAACTTTAATATGTTTCAAATTCACTTTTGCAAATAGTTTAAAACTGTTTTATGGCATTTTTAGCTCCTTGGCAATGCTATGACTAATAACAAAGTGGCCAGTCTTGATTTTATCGAAATTTTAAAAGATAAAAATGCATCAAAAGACAAAAACAACAAAACTGAAACTGCACATAATTGACTATTACACAATGGGGACTGTATGCAGCATAAGCAGTTTCAGCCACCTGATTTACATTTAGGCTTTTATTAAAGGAAAATTTTAAAATGCACAGAATTATTTTTTTTTACTTCCATTTTAAACACCATCAACTCACAACTAATGAACCAAACGAAAATAGCAAAAGAATTCAGTTCAAAATTTGGCTTTTCAATAAGCATAAACATGAAGTTGTTAGAGCAATACTTAATGAAATATTAACCATTACACCCATATACCAAAAAAATTAATTTCCCCAACTTGAAATATATACATATTTACATCTTTAGCAAATAAACACACTGTGTTTCATAGTGATTTCAAGTACATTTATTAGAAACTAATGCCATCAGAAATGTGGGTTGTGAGAAAAGCTGGTCATCAACATAACTTATGATTCTCTATTATCATCATAAGCAAAATGCATTATAAATATTTGATGTTTATGATTTCCCAGTATCTACTCAACTTTCCAGTTCACACTTAAAGAGAAAAACGAAATTATAGATAAAAAGATTAAAAGCAGGTACATTTGTGCGAGTTTCAATTTTTTTTAATATATTTTTATTATTGGAAGGTTCCATATAAAACCAGTTGAAATACTTTCAAAAAAGTGGAAATCTAGAAACTGAATACTTAATTCCAGAGAAAATTTATTAGCATATGTTAAAGAACTTTTAATGTGATAAATGTTAACTACAAATTACATTTAAAATTACATTACAAACAAAAAAATGAAAGAGTATATATTTTTATAAGCAGGTGATGAGAAATAGGGAATAATAAATCTATAATTCAACAATCACTTTTTGTTCACACAACCAATAATTTAAATTAAACCAACAATTTTAAAGTGAATTCTGAATTTTATTATCCATACCCAAAGTAATAATCAAATCCATTAACTGAACTAAAAAAGTAAACATTCATTTAGGAGGTTAACATACTACTAACTTATGCAAATCAAATTTTTAGAATTTAAATGATACTAAATTACAGAATTAACAAAAACACTTATTTGAAAACTTCATAAAAAAAAATTACAGCCTTAGCAAATGAAGAGTTAATATCATATTGATATTCAAGTTTCAATAATAGATGATGGAGGACTTTGGGGACACAAGTTCTTAGACTAGAATTTTAAGAAATAAGCCAATTTTTTAAAAACCCTATGCAATCAGAAAAGTGGGTTGTGAGATAACTGGTCATCAGTGTAGCTTATGTTTCTCAACAGTCATCATTAGCATAAGAATTAAAAACATGTGGACCAACGATTCAGGGAAATTTCCAATCTAATGATATTTCAATACAGAAAAATCAAAAATAGCGTCAAATTTAAATTAGAATCAGGATGTTGCTGCATGCTCGCGTGGTCAGCAACGCTAGATCAAGTCAATAAGTATGCATACCCTTAAAAATACAACACCCTAAGAGTGTAAGAAAAGGTTTGCTATTCATGAACAGGGAAAAATTGCAGCTTCCGTTAGTCCATAGGACCAGAGCGTCTATAAAAGAGGACTGACTTGGCTCCGTTGACCCAGGCTTTAGCTGAGCAAAACATTAGAATGATGCAAGTAGATTAAACCTTATTCTTATTTACAGGATACATATGAGCAATAATTCACTGATATTCAAATTTCAAAGAATGAAAGACTGGAGGATATAAGTTCTTACGGTAGAATATTTAGAAAGTCATTTTTATAAATTATAGGCTATCAGAAAAGTGGGTTGTGAGACAAATGGTCATCAATGTAATTTATGTTTCTTGACAGTCATCATTAGCATAAGAATTAAAACAAATGTGGACCGATGATTCAGGGAAATTTCCAATCAAATAAAGATATTTCAATAAAGAAAAATCAAAAATACTGTTGCAAATTTAAACTAGAATTAAGATGATGCAAGTAGCTTAAACTTCTTTATTCTTATTTACAGAATGCATATGAGCAGTAATTCTCTGATATTCAAATTTCAACAAAGAATGAGACTTTGAGGATACAGGTTCTTATGGTAGAATTTTTAGAAGCAAGTCATTTTTATAAATTATATGCTATCAGAAAAGTGGGTTGTGAGACAATTGGTCATCAATGTAATTTATGTTTCTCAACAGTCATCATTAGCATAAGAATTAAAACAAATGTGGACCAATGATTCAGGGAAATTTCCAATCAAATAATGATATGTCAATAAAGAAAAAAAAATCAAGAATACAGTTGCAAATTTATATTTAATTAGAATGAAGCACTTATGCCATGCGACTTTAATAGGCTCAATATTTAAAAATATTAAGACAAAATTGTTCAAGAGTATTTTTTCTAAAAACAAATAAGTAATTTTTATTTAAAGGAATTGGACCCATAAATTTAAATACAAGCACAGCTTAAATCTTCCCACTTAAAGCAATTCAAACTATTGAGTTTTCTATAATGAAATATGCAAACAATGGTTAACAATACACTAATTTTATTAGAATTACAAGTTATATTTTTATAATACTTTATATAATTCAGGTGAATTATTTAATATAAAATCTATAAAAGAACATCTGTACTATAGGGATACGCCTCCATTCTAACAAAAAATCTTGTGCACCATAGTGAAAAGTGTTTAGAAACCAAAGCCATCAGAAATGTGGGTTGTGAGAATAACTGGTCATCAAAGTAACTTATGTTTCTCAATTATCATCACAGGCATAAAAGTTTTATTGCATACACATTCACGTGATCATGGTACAAGAGTCTAATTCACACATAATGGAAAATATAAAAGTTAATAATATAACATTTCATAAATTAGAGATAATAAAGTTGTTTATAAGTAAAGGGCATTTTTTCATAATAGTTAATGACAAATTTACAAAAGTGTGATAAATACTTTAATATTGGAAACCTCAATGGAAACTACACAATATTATAATTAAAATATTAAAAAAATATTTTTCACATAAACATGTTAATTTTAGAAATATAATTTCAGAGAAAAATTTTCTTAGAGTTTTTTATACTGCAATATTAAAATTTGTTTTTAGGATTCTATTCAAAGAGGAACTTAATGCACTTTTGAAACACACATTAAAATAACAAACAGGAATGACTTACAAAGAACCAGCTATGAAAATATAAAATTAAAGATAGATAAAATATTCTGCTTTAAATAGTTTAATGGTGTATAAATACATAATATACCACTGAAATATAATAGATTATATAAATATAATAAAACTTAATTATACTTGAATTATGATACTGAAACATTATATATGACGATAATAAAGTTACAGTGTAATGTTTAATGATAGAAATTAAGTTTAAATCACCTGAAAGAGAACTTCAAAACTTAAGATATAATTTAATCTAATTATAGTAGAAATTAACAGCATTACTTGTAATCTATTTCACCCTGAGATGTAGCCCAGGTATCTTGAGTGTCATTTTGAAGGATTTCATCAAATCCCTTCAGAGCCTTTTCAGTTATGATTGCTGCAGGACGTTGATAGGCTTCTTCTTCTGCTAGAGGACGCACAGGTTGAGGACGTCTATTTTCTGAATAGGGGTACGGTGGACGTGAATTTTGCTGCGGTGGAGGAACATTGGAAAAATTTGATGGGTACCCAGTTGCATAAGAGTTCCGCCCTAACATCTACAATATTTATGTTCATTAAATAACTGTCAAAACGAAAACAATAAACAATTTTAGATTAATATTGTTGAACTTACAAAGGTAGGCATCATTCCTCTGAATTGTGGAGGCATACCCATTTGATTTCCCATTCCATGAGCCTGCCCAGATGAAGGAACAGGACCAATTGATCCACCAGGAGGAACATTTCCTACATTGTTACCTGGAATAGGTGCACCTCTAGGAGTAGAATATTGACGCTGGTCTCTCAAATGTGACTGTGAAGATAATGGCTGAGACTCTGATGTTGGCTGGGGACCGTTCACGCCATTGCCACTGTTCTGTTGCTGGTTTCCTGCCGATCCAGCAGGTGGCTGTTGAAGTGTTCCTCTTCCCCAGCTGCCTTCCGCTTTACAGAAAAAACAAGCAAACACATTACTTTAAAATAAAAATGATAATATTTTCTTTTTATTCTTATATTAATAATATTACATTGAAATCAATGGCTAAGAATCTCAGAATGATAATGACATTTTACAATTGAAACATGTTTTTACACATTTTAATCATAAATGTCATTATGAATAAAGATTTCTTTTAATGAATGGTGACTGAAGCTTTGTTAAACTATGATTTATTCTAAACTAAACACAATGTCATGATACATGCCACAAGGCATACAGTGTTCATACCTGTTCTTCGACCGAGGGTCCTGGGGTGGAAAGCATGCATCTGTTGGGAGGTCAGCCTAATGTGAAACATCAAATGTTTAGTTCTTAAATCTACTTGGTACTCAGTCTTATCAACTATTTTAAGGATGAAAGGCAGAGTTAACTGTAACAAGTCCAAAGATCAAACTGCAGACGCGCTTTGAATCATGAAACTCTTACGTCACTGGGCTTCATAATTTATTTATGTTTATGAAAGTCATAGCTTACATTTATATTAAAAATAGTATACTCTAAGAAATTCATCTGAATGAGACTGAAAATTCTAACAGAATCTTAACACTGATGATCTATATAACAATTACATTATTGACAGGGATCCAAATCAGTGTTAAATACAATTAATGAAAATTATAATGCAAAAGCAGACTTCAGGTATTTGTCAGACAATACTGTTTAACTTATGTAACAGTTTTATATTTTGTTGCAATGAAAATGTCTAAACACAGCTTTTTATATTTATTAGATAAAATGAAGCTATGCATATCAATTGTTTTAATGTCAAGAAGAATTACATAGATATCCTTTTTCATTAGAAGACATAATTTAAAGCAGAGATAGCTAGATTTTTTAACCTAACAGACTAGTAAATTCATAATTTAAATCCTGCAGACCACCAAAAGGATTTTTTTAAGTGTTAAATATATTTTTAAAAAATCACATTAAACATATAAAAAACGCCATTTTATAGAATGTCATAACTTTTCATGTATTATGAATTTAAATTGTTTATATGCATTTAAAAACATAACATGATGAATAAGCATATTCCACATTTTCTGGGGACTAGTGAAATTTTCATATGTTGAAATGGCAATCCCTGTTTTTTATCCATATATTTTTGTCCAAAATGTTTGGCATGTGATAAAATCACTAACTGATATACACTATATTTATACTTAAGGATCAGAATAAATTAGATATTTTACTTACTTTGAGGTCTTAGACTTGGTCCTGGTCCATATTGGGAATCTACACTTGATTTCTGACTGCCTTCTGTTGGTGCATCGCCACCAGCTAACTTGGGGAATTCCTGAGGAAAAAATGGCGACTGCTGGCCCAAGAAGTTCCGTTCTTGACCACCATCCTCTTGGCTTTGTGTTACACTGCTCCATGTTTTGTTTACTCCAGAAGTTGCAACTGTGTTTGTTGTACTTGTTTTCTGTGTTGTTTGTGAAAGTGAAGAGGCTGGCTGCGATTGCGGTGATGGCTGCTGACTTCCATTGGTCTCTTCGGTTTTTCCCTTCTCTTTGGTGGTACTGCCCCATCCTTGACCTCCACTAGGAACAAGACTGATATTTGGATTATTTCCACTGTTTTCACTCTTTAAACTTGGTAAATTAGCCGGAGGTGGCATACGCCGTCCGGTGCCCACTTTCCCAAGTGATTGTAAACCATGTTTAGGTAAAACTGTAAATATATATAAGAATAAAGTTATTCATAATTAATCCATAAAAAACACAAATATTTCTAATGAACGGAATCTTAAGTTTTATTTGAATCAATTATATTCCTTAGCAATTAAATATAAATCGTAAAATATTTAAATAATTAAATACATATGTATATATTATATTAATGTTAAAAATTTTTTTTAAAACACTTAATATTTTTATCAAAAACGTTTCTGGATACATTTACTCAAAGCAATACTCATTTTTTTGAATTTTAAAATTCAAATTAGTTATTAAATATTCCAGGTTATATTAGTCATGATCTTTAATTACTTAATTAAATTAATCAATAATACATATCTAACAAGTTTAACAAACAGTAGCCGAATTTTCACATCAAAAATATAATGCAATAAAAAAACATTTAAAACTAAATTACCAGAATATAAAAAAAAAAAAAAAGAAGAAATGTATAATATTAAAACTTTCAAATTTGATACAAAAAGTAATTAACAATACTCAAAGTTTTAAAAGTACTTCTTTTAATTCTTACCGTTAGCTTTAGGATTTTCCAAACTCTTTCCTTTATATATACTATTTATATCCAATGCAACATACTTCGACCTTCCTTTCTCCGCCTTCGCATTTAGCCCCGAAACTGCAGACATGCTGATCAGAAGAAGTCATTGAGTACAGAGCACTGCACCCAGGGAACGGTCCGCTCCCTATTTAAAGAACAAAATATATCACTTTAACAAAAATTTATCAAATTTTTTTAATATATAAAATGAAACTTTTTTTAAATTTTATTCCTAGAGCTATAAAGTTATAAAATAACTTCACTGGTAATTATAAATTTATACACACATATTGTTTGTATTTCTCTCATTTAACTATTTGAAATAGTTTCTAGAATGCTAAAAATCATTCTGCTTTTCTAACTGTGTTCAAGAGAAGAAGAATTAAATATCTTGTTATCGAATTCTCATTAAAAGCACATCATATTCAAATTGATTATCATATAAATGAATCAAATTAAGTATATCAAATATTAGAGAAATCAAGCTTTTATAATATTTTCTTAAAAACATGCTGTTACTGTCAAGACAGTTTTTTAAATAATGTTTAGACAGTAATAGCAAGCAACAAAATTTGTTTTGTGAAATTAACCAGAAAAAAACTTGAGATTCCTAACATTTTCAGGTTTTTAAAACACCTCAACATCATTTAAACTTTTTTTTTTTAAAATTGGATTTAAGCACACACTCATTAAATTGAAAATACAAAATAAATTGAATTAATTATGGACAAGAAAATGTTCAATAACCACTATAAGAATTTTTGGGTACAATTGCATTATATCCCCATGTGGTAGTCATCATAACAAGGAAGAAAAAAGGTATAATGGAATATTGCCAAATAATGCTCCATCAATAGATTCTTGAAATTAACTTCTTTGGTGAATAAAAATCGTAACAGTTGATAAATAAGAATGTTTATTGCTTACCTTTGAAATATCAATAATGAATGATATGCCATATTAATTTTAATGAATTTTAATAAAATTTAATCAAAACAGTTAACATTCTGTAGCAAGTTACCTTTTCCATTAGATTCATCATATATGCAGGGGTAGGAGTGCTGAAATTTTTTTTTCAGGACAATATTTTCAAGAAATATCAGGACATTTTTCAGGACACATGTCAATAATTAAATAAAACCAATGTTACTTTTACATACTAATTTCTGTATTATGAATGCAATAAATTTTAGGAAGGAGTATACTATTTAATAAATTCTAAGTTTTTAATACAAAAATATGAAAAAGGATACAGAAATTTAAACTTTTTATACTGAACATTTTCTAAAACTTAATAAGTTACATGATAAATGGTTTATATTACAGTAAATTTATATGCATAACTAATAATGTTCATTTTGAATTGGATGTATTAGCGTTTAACTCCGATAATTTAGTACTGCTTTTTAAACTAATCATTTACAGATGCAGTATCTATATTAGCAGCAGCACACAACTTTCACATCACTCATTATCAACACTAATAGCATATGCTATTTCTTTATTTGCATCATCCAAAAGTTTTTGAGCTGCACACTTATTATCAAGCAAATTTTTTTCCTTCTCAAGTTCATTAATTTTTCTAACAAGTGCGATTTTTTAAACTTTTTTTCACAAGTACTTCTTATGTCTTCCTCCCCTTTCTTTTCTTCTCTAATTGTGTTGTATATTGAATGGAGGATACAGAATTGCCATGCTTTCCAATAACATCATGACAAATGAGCAAACTATGAACTGTTATAATTCTAATTAAGGAAAAAAAAAAAAAAAAAAAAAAGAGCTCTCTTTTTTGTCACAACAGAATTATTAGTCGAAAACCTCTTTCTGGTTGTGAATTTACTTTTAACAGCGACAGACAAGCTTTAATAACTCTAGAAAGTAGAATATTTTATATAACCACCAGCATCTTTTATATTAAAAACTGCATTCCAATATTTACAGATATTTTGGTCATTATCATAATCATTCATAAGCAAGTCGCATCTTCCCACATGTAAAGAATCCACTCTTCATTCATCTTATCAAAGTCTGAAGAAGTTTTATTCATGAGAAATATGTTGAATTGTATATGACTAAAGGTTCGACTTTTTGATTAGAAAGTAAATATGGCTCAAAAGTTATACAAAACATGAATCAAAATGCCGATATGCCAAAGTCTTAGGGTCTTTCAAATGTTTTATACTCTAAAGATGTCTATTAGAAAGAGGATATTTCGACTCTTTAGGTACTTTAACCATAAAATATTCTTTTAGAACATCATATTGCTCATCTATTCTCTCACTAACTGACCCCAAAGTTGATTAACTTCTCTCAACATGATGAAAGAAACTAAGTCTAGATAAGGTTTCTTCCAGTATTTCCAACTGTAAGAAATGATGATCTTCCCTTTTTGCAGGGGATAATTTGAAAAATTGATGAATATCTACAGAAAATCCATCAATAATACAATCAATTTTATGAAACCCTTACATAGTGCTCCATGGATTACGTGTAAGCAACATGTACCCAAATCATTTAGTAATGGTAAATTTTGCTCTTACTTAATTTACTATTTATTTGCTTTAAAACAGCTAAATTAACTCTTGGTCCATCTATTGACAACTGCATTAATTTTTCTAAAATCAAACCATTATTTTCAATAAAATTTAATAAAATTTTTACAATTTTATTGGTTTTACCATGTTTAAAAAATGTGATGCGACGTAACAAATGACATTTTTTCCTTGTTTATCAGATCAATATATGAGATGTAAGTATCCAACTGTTTCTTTGTTTTGTTATAGTTTCATTGAAAATTAAAACAAAATATGAAGTGCTGATATCCCGAAACAAAAGTTTTGAAATACGGAGCTAGGGCAAAATTAATCATAAATCTGACTTTTTTGACGAATAATTTGAGATTTTTGGCTACGGAGGAGTCCCATATCAAAAATTTCTCCATAAATATCAGCTAAAACTTTCAAAAATGAAAAAGAGTAATTATTTTTTATTGCCACCAAAACTAACTTGGTTTCAGCTTTAATGGTTTTCTCTGATGTCATTTTGGGAAGACATTATTTGTTATTCACTACTACAGTTGATGTCTAGAATTCAGATGAAGTTGATGACTTGATAGTAAATAGTGTTTGATTCTTGTAAGAGCTCACAGCTTTTTTGTGTTTTAATCCATCTGCATGAGCAAACACTTGTCTAAACCTCATATTTAAAACACTGAATTTGCTTTGGCATATGAAGCACTCAGCAGAATGAACATCAATTCGGCACCATGTCTTAATTAGGCATTTATTCCTATCTTGCAGTTCCAATCATTTATCGGAAAATTTCTTTTTCCTTGGCATTTTTAAAAGAAAATTTTTTTCAAAAAATAAATTCTAAACTTGCTAATAAACGTTCTTCAAAACACCCATCAAAATCGTTCAAAATGGCGCGTTCACATTTCATACATGCGCATAAGCTTAGGCAAATAATTCTCACAATTTGGCCAAAATTATAAATAGCTGTATAAATACTAAAAATAGAATCTTTTGGCTATAACTGCAGAAAATAAATTTTAATGGTTAACCCAAACCTAAATTTCTTTTCGTCAGACATTTGTTACCAATGGCCGAAGACGAGGCGGAGACGAATGTTTGGCAACCCTATTACCTGTTTGAAAGAGAACAAAAAAGGGGAAAAGAATTTCTCTTTCTTTTTGCATAGAAAGCAGTTTAAAGAAAAAATATATTCCACAGAAAGAAAAATTTACTACTGAAAAATATAAAATTATTAATTAAAATTAAACTTTCAAAGCAATATAATAAAAAATTAAGGAATTCCAGGATTTATTTCGCAAAATAAGGACATTTCAGGACGTTTTTTAAAAAATCAGGAATTTAAGGAATATCAGGACAACTCCGAGCCCTGTATATGTAAGCTCTTTAAAATTAGTTAAAAATCAAAAAAAATATTGATGTGTTAAGAATAACAGCCAATGCACAAATACACATTGCAATGAAACTTAACTATCTTTGTTCCATATTTGAAGTATTAAATTAAAAATCCTTTTACAAATAAAATATTCTCTAAAAATGGCTCATTCAATTATTCTGCTGAAAGTAGTGCATTTCTTTAGAAAATACATTCCTGATAATTTACTTTTTAATACTTACATACTGTAATGGCTCAGATTTACCTTATGGTTAACCTTGGCACAATTTTTCCACATTTGGTGACAAATAACATTTTCTGACAACCAATTTTATATCACATGCAATACTTTGACATTGTTTTTTTTTTTTTTTTTTTTTTTTTTTGGTTTTTTTTAAATATCACTTGTGGAAAATGGGGAGATTTATGGAGGAATTTTGAATAAGTTGCCAAGGATGACCATATATTTTTACCTACTATGACTACTATCTTGGTGATAATTGGGAAGATGGCAGATAATGATTTATATAATATCTATACATACATATATATATATATTCTTTATTTTAGCCCTTCTATAGCCTACGTCAGTAACTAGTTTTTTTTTTTTTTTGGGGGGGGGGGGTCCTATTTTTCTAAGTCTCAAATTTTGACGATATATATATCTAGGTAGCCGTCACAGTACACAAGTACCATAAATTTTATACCATCACTAAAATGTAATGCTAAAGGCAGATTAGAAACTTTGAAAAACTAACAGATGGATTTTAAATTATGAACTATTATATATCTTATCAATTATAAACTTGAAGATAAAAGGAATAAGCAAAACAACAATATATTAAACAATAATATACATTGAATAATTCATGAAAAATAGTACATAATATACTTGTTTGATTTATCATAACTTATTGAGTAAAGAGAACATATCTGCTATAAAGAAATAAGAACATCCAATGAAGAAATATATGCAATTTTCTACTAAAGGTGAGTTCAAGCTAATAAGCTGGAAGGAAAATCATGAGGGGAAAACAGACTGTTTTTTAATATATTATAACAATTAGAAAATTTACTTCGTTAATCTGCGCTTTAGGTCCCCTACTCTGCCAACTTGGTGAAAAATGTACCAAGCGTGGTAAACCGGACGTTTTTATACCTAATGAGCTCTTTATGGCAACCTCCGGAGGAAATAATTTGCGCTTTTTCGCGCATGCTCATTAATTGGTTTTTTTCTTTTAGCATTTTCATTGGTCGTTAATTAGTTTCAGTTTAAAAAATCGGTAATTTTCACTGGTTGCCAATTTGCTTAAAACCGTTAAAAATCTTATTCCATTATCACCATGGCAACAGCATTTTTGAAAACTCGCCAAGTACGGGACAAACAGCACACTTTCGCCAAGTTGGCAGAGTAGGGGACCTAAAGCGCATTTTCACCATTTACTTTACATTTATAAGTTCACATCAATCTATGCTTATCTTTCCTATCCCATTTTAATTGCCAAAATGTACTTAAAAACGTCTTGGGAACTAATTTAAATGCCATGTTAAAAGAATATAATGCAATAACACACCAAGGTAACCAACCGTCAATTTCTCAAGAGTGAATGCTCATGTTTGAAATTTTTGTTGCTTACTAAATTGTATGTATTTATTTTTATTTCATAACATTTATTTGATTTTGATATTCAATGTTAAAGAATTATAGAAGCCTAGGGTAGATTTTAAAAAGATTTTTCACATTTATCTGCTTATTTGAGAAAATGAGTTTACTAATGGCTCTCCAAAACAGAAGTACCAAAATCTGCTATATTACTATACATTTGTACTATTAATGACACTTCTAAAGAATTTTCTATCACTCAATCACATTTTGTACAAGTGGATCAAATTGAGGAACAGATACAGTATCATCATGCAAATTTTTGAGTATGGTGATATTTTTGGAAGATTTACTTGTTAACCTAAGAATGTGGTTCTTATGTCATAAGAATGGCGAATAATAAGAATTCTAATGCACAAAATAGAATTTCGTGCAACCCTAGTGTTAATGTCATCACAAAGAAATTTAAAACATTTTGTTCCATTTCTTATTTTAATTAATATACTTATCTTTCCTATTTTTAAAATCTTGTAATTATTTAAAAAATATATATTTATGCTTTTTATTTATTATTTAAAAATATAAGCTCTTTCCAGGAATTACGTCACTTTCACAGCATTTCATCACAAATATACAATCTTGGCAACATTTTTTCAACACTAAAAAATTCAAAAATGGGCATGATGGATTACACAGTATTTATGCACACACATCAATTAGGATTAAGGTAAACATGCCTGAAGCATAGATCAAATTATAGTGTTGAAGTGAAGGCCAGACACTAACCACTTAATGTTTACTTTATTACACTTGATACAATAAAACTCCATTATAAGTTTTCACCTATTCTTTCACAGCATGAAATTTGATACTTTTTAACTTGAATTTATCAATATTGGCTGTATCCCAGTGTACGGTACACTATTAGAACAAGATGGCGGACAAGGAGCATACCGTTCACTGGGAATTAAGGAAATTTGAATGGAAAAATACTTGGATAAAAGATGCCCCTCGATTTTTCACTAATTTAGACAAGCTTGGGTAATGTTGAATATGATTGTAAAACATTTGTTTTTGAATTTCGGCTGTATTCCAGTGTACGGTACGCTATTTTTATACAATTAATATAATATAAAATTATATTATTTTATACAAATAATTTTATACAATATTATATACAATTAATTATAATTGTATATATGCATACCATACAAGGAGCGTACCATCCACTGGGAATTACCCATTGAATTAATCAATTTTTATCAATATCAAATTCTCACAAAGAACGAGTTACATCAATCATTTTTATATCAATAAAAATGCATGCGAAAAGTTATAAATCAAAATTTTCATTTTAACATACAATTATGTACTTTAACATACTAAATCAATAATGAAAGCTTTAACTGTCAAAAATGTCTAGATAACTAGCAAAGAGCAATTAAAGTTAAGAATAGTTCTCAGAATACAAATAAACAGATAATCAAAGCAAGAGCAACTAAAGTATCTAAATTACATACACTAAACTAAAAACTGTAGTGTTAGAATACAACGACAGAATGTCTTTACATTAGTATCTCAGTTTTTTACAGGAAATTCTTAATTCAGTTAATACTATAGGTAACTCATATAAAACTTATTTGAATTTAATATTTTACAACAGAGTTCTAGCATTTTATCTAGATTATAATAAACAATTGATACAAATATAAAAATCTATAGGAATATAGTTGAGAGAAATATATTTCATTATATATAAAAAAAATTCTGTTCAATCTGAGCTTTATGATTTGGTACCCAATGCTCAATAATTAAATAACTTTAATTATAAACATACTTTAACACAACAGATTTCACTGAATTAATATTTTCTCCTTTAATAAGTGAAATTAATTGAGAGATTAGTTAAATGACTTTGACAGAATTCATTAATATAATTAAATATTAAGTTATTAAAAGCTCAAAACTAAAATACATATGAAATAATTTAATAATCGTATAGTTTGCTAATAAATTCACTTCAGAATACAAAAATGTTTACAAATAAAATATGATCACTAATCAATGATTTTTACAATGATGCAAATTTTATCAGGTAGGGTTAATTCATATTAGGAATACAATCTGTACTATATTTTAAGGCTGTACATAAACATTACATTTCCGATTCTTCACAAATGCAGTTTACATACATTTTCAAAGAGTAAACATGAAATTATATTTTAAACTAACATTTGTGTCGGACTAGTTTGGATAATTATCTGATACAAGCTATTGAAATTTTAAATAAGTTCTGGCAAAGAAAGAAAAACAAAGGTAAGCTAATCAAACTATTTACAAACAAGATCACAATCGAAATAATTAATAAGAGCAATTATTTCAAATACATTAATACGAAATTTTACTGGAAAATGAATCGAGGGATAAGAATGATCTAAAACTTTTACCATCTTCAATTTTAAAATAACCTTTGCAAAAGTTTGAAACTCTCAGAGTATTAAGCTTACGTTTGAAGCCAAAAATAGTGAAGTTTAATAATTAGTAGAGCTTTACAGAATTACATTATTAGATTAAAAGATTGAAGGAATGTCAATCGGACGAAAATAAATGATAACACTAATCTATTAAAAACTGATATTTTCAAACTTATGATTTATTCAAAGGGGAAATCCCTATTATAAAAGACAATGTTGAATAAACACAATTATTAATCAAGATTATGATAAAACATTCAGGGTAGAAAAATAATATAAAAGAGTTTGTAAATACACTTACCGTATTTATAATTGTCTTTACTCCATTAAAGAATCTTATAATAAACAAAATTGACACTTTTGGTGATTATGAATTAAATACTGTCACGATCAAATTATAATCTTAAGAGATTAATATGAATTTCATCAAACGATCGAAGATAATTTTGACACCCACAAAAGAACGTAAGCCTAAAAAACATGAAAATAAGACAGTACAATGAACTCAATATCTAACCTTCAACAAGAAAGATTATAAGTGATAAATAATAAAATATTGAAATATTCACTTCAAAGAGTTTGGAAATTATTGCATTGTGAAAAAATTTCGAAAATAACACTGTAACTAACTATAAACACAGCCGCTAATTGCGCAGTAAGAGCCTTGAAGAATATGATTTTAACTTAAAAAATATAATTTTATAACTTATACAGCTTGTACATCTACATTTATACAAAATAACAGAAGGCTAGAATACTTAGAAGACGTTAGTTTCAATTAAATACGAAAAATACTCGAGGAAGGTAACAAATGTTTACACAGATAAGAAGCTACAATAAAAACACTATTACCATAACAATACTTCATAAAAGTATAAAATAGTACTTTACCTCGGTCCGTCCAAATGGGTTTAGGTTAGTAATAAGAACGATAAACCTTCTTTTCAGGTTCAAGGCTTGGATGGTGGTAGATTGTGAGAATTACTTCAAATAGGTCCAATATTTAGGGACCTTTCCAAAATGGCGAACAATTCTCTCGTCTCCCGTAAGCGTTTAATAACCTGGATGACGTCACAGGAAGCACTCTTCCCATAAGTCTGTGTAAGTCACGAAAATATATGCTTTTTACTTAAATTTCAAATTTAAATGAAGGTAAATAACTGAAAACTGATAGAAATTAAGAAATTTTAAATGAAACTATTAATTTACCAAATGCTTTCAAATAAATCGCTATTAAATAATGAGCTTATGCTAAGCAATCCTTTGTTTACTGACTTTTGATGTCCAATAAATTAAAAATGCTAGAAATATTCCGAATTTTAATCTACTTTGAAGATAAGAAAATTGAATCACATATATCAGTTCAATTTAATTCTCTAATGCCACGAGCGTGTAAAGAAAATTACATTCTCAATATTTAAATTAACCAATATAACTTTTAAAATCCGTTTCTTTTGCAAGAAAAGTAACATTTTACGTATACTATAGATTTAAATATAAAAATAACGAAAGAAATAAACTTTTTGTTATTGAAAAAAATTCATAACAAAATGTTTTGAAAGATTAAATAAAAGTTTATTAAATAAATGTTAGTATTAAAGTGACAAATACAAATAGCCTCGAACCATTTTCTTTATAACAAAGAATATTTTCTAAAATGCAAACAGGTGGCGATAGTATCTTAAAACATGAAAGTATTTAACAGAATTGGAAAAAATAGTCCAAGCTTTCAATCAAAACGGCATCAAAAAAAATTTTTTTAATAGCGTTTCAAATACAATTCGGTAATATTTTAATGCTGCAATCAAAAATCTCTAAAACATGAAGAACTCAAAATGACTGATTGGTGTCGGATTTGAAGTTAAAAAATGGGATTGTGAGGAACTTTTACAAACGTAATTACTCTACTGGATAAATTTTGTTTTAACGTTTTAACAGTCAAGATATTTTTATCATTTTATATTATATTCTAATATTAAAATTGATGCTTTTAATTAATATACTATAATAAACAAATAAAGTCATAAAATATTAAATTAACGATAAAATTTACTGAATTTTATAGAATATTGTCTTTTTTAAATCGTTTCTTTTTATACAAGCAGTCAGTGGCGTTGTGAAGCAAGATAGGTAAATTCATCAAGCTCCACTCGTAAAAGGGTGGCAAATAATTTCAAACGCAAAAATTTTCCAGAAAACTTATTTTTTTGTTTGATTGAAATATCAATTTTATTCAGGGAATATTTAAAACTAATTATTATAACATATTCAGAAATAAACCGAAGTCTGAAAGGAATCAAACATAGAACTGAGAAAGGGTTGTTAATAAAAGACGAAATTTTGAAATAGTTGATAGATGAAAGAAGAGCTTGCCATAAATGAAAATCTTATACTCTCCTAGTCATAATAAATTTACAAAATATACTTCCATTTAAGTATTATGTTCCTTTAATTGTGCTTCCCAATATGTGTAAGGTCTTTCATGCCAATGTTCTTAATAAATTGCTGTTATAATTAACTTTATTATTATAAATACGTAAATTATGTCATATTTTATTCAATGAAATTTCTTTTAAATTAGAATAGAATTATTGTATCGTGAATTTCGCCTGATAAGTAAGCTGTATCTCAGAGCTCACCTTCCAAAGGAATTTTTATATCATTAGCTCTTTAATCTACCATATAGTACATGTTCAATACAATCCTAGAAAGAATTAATAAAGTGTAAGTTGAAATATAATCATACAATTACTTCTAACAGTTAGTCCCTTTGCAAATCTAAATTTGGGTGACAGCGAGTCAAGACTTGGAAAACCTTTATTTCAAGGGGTAAAAATTTTCTAGTGTTGCATGAAAGCTTCTATAAATTTTGAATTTAAATCTGGGTACTTGCTGATTAAATTAATTTTAAACTTAACACTTCTGTCCCTTTCTTAACAAGAAGAAAGAGAGCTCAGCAATGAATAAGGAAAGGAAAAATGTCAAAACTGATCAAATTACTTGAAAATACTAATTTTCTTGTCATAAATTCCTAACAATCATTTAAATGTGCCGGCAGTACTCAGATAAATCATAGATATACTTTGATATCAAGAAGATAATAGAGAAAGATTAGCTGTTCTCGAGACTTCTTTTTAAAATTATTGTACATCTCATCAGAATAAAGAAAGGCTCTGTGTTTTTATCTCAAGCGTCGTCGTAGTCCCTTAGCCTATTGTCCCGTTATATTCATGAGAAAATTTTGATTGAAACAAGTTTTTCTTAAACAGTGACCTTTGTTTAAAGTATTTGTGATCAGCATTAACTCAACTTACGACGAAATAGGGAAACTTCTTCTCAACATAGCATTGCAATATCGAGAATAGAGAATTGTCACCCTCGAATCAAAATGTGATACAACTGTGGGAATGGAAAAGTAATACCCTGCAAATTCAAGGAAAATATATGCAAACTTAGTTTTTTTTTTTCTTTTTCTCTTAAAACATGGTTAATGTATTCTTATTTCCCAAACAGTATTTGCTTAACTCTCACAAATTTTCGATTTTATCAAATAGCATAATTTCGTTAAAAACGATGGACCTTGAATGTGAAACTTTTTACGTTTTGCTTGAATTTTAACACCAAGCCAAAATATTACATAAGTTTTATTTTTTCTCAACCACATTCATATAATACTGATTTTTTGTCAGCATAAATATTCATTAACATGCAAGTATAATTTCACAATTTGAAATCAAATTCCTTATTACTTAAAAATTTAAAACCAAGTTATTTAAAGTCTTAACGTTTTCCAAAACAATTTTTGACTTGTAATTTTGTTCCCTTTATAATGCCATGTGTTAAAAAAAATTCTCTTTTTGAACGTTAAAAGTTAAAAATACTCTAAATTTTTTTTGTTACTTGAATACTCATAAAATGTTTCTCAGTAATTCTTTTTTAATTAGCCGTTTCAATTTGTACAAAAAAAAGCATCTCTGGGCTTAAAGAAAATCAATAAGAATATAAAGAATCAAGCATAATGAATGTTAAAAATTTAAAAAGAAATATCTTTGAATGTTATAAATTTATTGAATTAAAAAGAAAATATGCCATTGTGTGAAACAGTGTATTCAAAATATATGATAATATATATGTTTATTTTAATAAAGAAATAAAATTTAAGAATTAATAATAATAATTAAATTGTAAGATAAAAATAGTTTTGCATACACCAAAGTTAATAAAAAATATGTAAACATTTTATTGGTAATATTAATAATGAATTGAATAAACTTCCCAAACTAAAATCATAAGATATGAATGTTAAAATTTCATTTTCATCTGATTATCTGGAATTCCTTTTGATGATTTGAATCAATGGAATACTTGAAAAATTTGTATTCAATGTATCAATTTTAGAAAATGCTGCTCTTTATAATATTAAAATTTTAGACTGAAATAATTTCTTATTTGATTTTAAAAATATATAACGATTTTGTTTTAAAGAAATTAAATTTAAAACTCTATTTTAGCTTCTCACATTCATAACATCGAATGGTAAAGATGTTTTTCCAAGTTTGAGAGTTGCACTCCCAATACCTTTTGCTATTTGAAAATGCATTTTGTTAAATAAATTAAAATTAATTCTGACATATTTACAATCAACCATGGAACAAGATCACTAATCTTTTATCTACAATATGTATTAACTTGCTTTCATTGCTTAAGAAGTGTAAATATTTAAAACAGTTATATTAATTATATTAACTTTAATAAATAATATATCATTTTACTAGCTCTAAATTACTTTAAGTCCGTTCATTTTGATTAGACTAATTTTCTTTTATTGACTAGATTTTTTGGCTAAAATTTATAGCTTAGTCAGTTTTAAAATAAACTATTTTAGATTAAGTAGGTACTTATTACTATTATTATTTTTATTGCGAGTATCATAATGTTTTGTTATTAGTTTTTTCAAATGAATGACGTCAATAAATATATCGTATTAAGGCGAAAGTTATGTTCGCTATACGACAATAAGTAATGTATTTTTCTTCATAACGAAATTCTGAGAAGAAGAAATATAAAAAGCAGCTTGTTCCCCAAAATATATCATTCCAAATATTTGAATAAGACTTTAATTCCGTGATCAAACTGGCTTCTCCAAGTACTAAAATTTTATTTGCTAAAGATAGTCGCTTCCGACATGAGCTTCTAATATGTCGACCAGCTGTATTATCATGTCACATAATCAGGGACTTAGAGTGATGACTCATCACCTTCACTAGAATCTGAATCGTTACCTACAAATTGTAGAGCTATTAAATATTTACCACTTGAACAATGAATAATAATTTCTCCGAACTTCTGATTTTAACAGATAAAATATCTGGAATTATCTCAATTTATTTCCATTAGCTGTTTTCAATTTGGCAATTCATGAGTACCTGTCGTTCCAGAAAAGACTTCACTGACGATTCCTAAAGGTCTTTTGATATGCCTGAGATATGTTTTTATGAAAGCAACCTCCTCAACATTTAAGATTCTTCCCGATTCTTACATTACGAATCAACATGGCTAAATACTTAATCATAAATCTCATTTTTAAATCCAGCCTTAATCTTTGTATAAAATTGTCTAAATCAGTTGCTTCAAAGATAGGAATACTTTGTGAGAGCAAGCTGGAGTTAATGACTCCAGACATCTTCGGTATATATATGTAGCCTGGAATTTATTCAAGCTTCGCAGTTACATAGAAAAGTTTTCAACTCGGCATAGTCAAGACTTCTGCTAAAAATTCTTCTTCGCATCACTTTCAACTTTCTAATCATGAGTTTCCAACATCCACTCCACTATTGGAAGTTTACAAATATTGTTGTTGGAGGGTTAATTATATGTTTACTGTTGGTTTAAAATTCTGTTTTATTTTCTTGATAGTGTAGGATCTTCACCCAATAAAATTTTTGTAGAGTATTGTTTTAACTAATGGAATTTATTAGTACCGTTTTCAATGTATATTACATTTACTTCGAGCAAAAAATCTCCTCAAATCCCTAACAAAAGTCTTTGTAGATAGGGAATAGACTATTTCAAGATCGATAGTCATATATATGGCATTAAAAAATATTTCTCATGTCTTTTCTCCAAAGCACAAATGCAAAGGATTTGCGAGATCAATTTTTGAAACTTCGAAAACTGCAGAAGCTTTTATTTTGTCCATCAGAAGAGTTGTGAAAGGTGCTTTTGTAGGTTTGGCTTTGAATTTTTTACATGAGATACAATTAGAACTAACTAGTTTCATTTATTGATTGATACAATCCAGTAATCTCTTAAATTTGCAATCAGAGTTCAAAATCCTATGTGTTATAGATCACAATGCCCATGGTTACCAATCTCATGGTTTCTGCTAACGTCATGGCTCTCAGGAAACAAAACATAGTATTTGAAATTTTCTGTTTTATCTCCCAAAAGAAACCTTGTTTTACGTCTAATAAAATCATTTTCATCTCTGAATATTTTAATGTTTTTCAACATTTTTATTCTTCTTCTGGCAAAATTTTACTGCTGAATTAATTTTAGCAAACAGTTTTCTGCTGATTAAATTTCTTCATCAGTCAGTGCAGTTTTCGTTATGTTTCTTTTCATTGGCAGTTTATAATGAAACGAAATACCAAGCAAGTATTCTAAAAATCTTCGTACAGTTCTAAAAGTTAAAAAAAAAAGGAATCGTCCGCGGAGTTAATTGATCTATGTTCCACATACCCACTATTGTTTTTCATTCTTCCTATCTTACTATATTTTAATCAATGACTTGTTTTTCATTTAATGGCCAGAATTCTTGTGATTTTCATAACCATTCTGGCTATTCTCATTATTTGCTTTTAAATAAATTCTCAACATCCTAACCACTTGAAGGTAGATCTGCTGGGTTCATAACAGAGAAGACTGCTTTGGAAGTCTTTATATAGATCTGAGACGATTCTTCTTGCAATTTTACAGTCTTTTAATAAAGATAATTTATTGATTTTGTCTAAAAACCTATTTGATATACCTGGTGGTAATAAATCACCCCAATTAATTTCCCTCTGTTTTGAAGCAATACTTTAAATATCAATGTAACGGGACATGTCATCCCATTAAAGTCAAATAATCTTTGTGCAGCCTATAGCACAATTCTTTTAATCTTTTTTTCTGGATTATAAAACTGCTGCAAAAAAAAAGCTGATCAGAGTTTTCGTTTCCTAAAAGAGACCTAGAACTGCGAGGAATCTTTCATGTTTCTTTTACAATTTTTCTAGAAATAACTCAACTCCTAGCTTCAAGTATGTTAAAGACATCAGCTTCTTAGGTTCAGAAATAAATTTTCTGCATCTTTTTCAGTTTTTAAATTCGTAATATTATTGTCTCCATAAGCAATTGAGTTAACAAATTGTTTTCTTCCTTCGATCCGGAACATTCTTTAAGTGATGTCTGATTCTAGTAAAATAGGGCTCTCTTATTATTTCTCATACTAATAACTCCTTCCACCATAGAAATTTATATTCTCTTACCTCCGGATTCAGACTAATTTGTAAAACTGCTCTTTGATATTTGATTTTATGCAAATTGCGTTTTTCAGAAACTTCCTTACCAATTTGAGTACCAGCCGGCCGATGGCTGAATGGTTAGCGTTCCTGACTCTTAGTCTGTTGATACCGAAATTGAATCAAGATTAGAGTGTGGATGTTCTTCCCTCTCTCTTTGCTTTTCCTACCTTCTGAGATGAGGAATGAAAGTAGTTTACCCTATAAATGGGTTTGTGGTGGTGTGACGTGGGTAATGATTTTCGCCTTCGTAATTTGGTTCACAAGTGCTCACAGGTAAATGGCTAGCACTTTCCAGCCTTGTTGTACCCAGTGTCCACTGTTAGGAAAAAAATGGGTACCAACTCTAATAAATTTGACTTGTTTTCTAAACAAATGTTCAAGGAATCTCATTTGGAATCTTTTGTGATGCATCAAAAACCTAGTTCAAGATTGAATTTTTGTTATTTTTACACCAGTTTTTGTTACAGAATGATGTGGTAAATAGCGACATTTTTTTCTCGTCTTTACTTATACAATATCAATAATTCTATACAGAACCCACTGATTAAACATATCGTAATCTCTCACCGGTGTCATAGTTGTAGCTTTTCGCACTCCCAACGCACGGGTCCGAGCTTCTATCCTCGAGTTGGAAAAGATTGACTAATCCATACATTTCTTAAGTTGGTCGATGAAACTGAGTACCAAGAAGGGATGGGAACTAAACACTGGAGGTTTGGCGTTAGGCTAACCAGCTAACCGGGACATATGTTTCACACCCCAGATCCCTCGGTCAAGAAAACAGATATAGTAACTGTAGGCGAATGACGACAGCATGAAGTGTTACCACTACGACACCAGACTTCAATTTTAAATATGTCCTGTAAATTATTAAGTACTATAACGTATTACATGCGTATAATACATTGCATGAACACAAGAAAAACCTAATGCATCAAGAAGACCCCTATACTACTTGGAATTTAAACTTTCATCAACTCGGTTAGGACTCCGTAAAAAGTCCAGAATTAGACAGTATACTTGACAGTTATTCATCTTGATAATTATAACTCACTTCAGTTTCTTAGAGCTTATTTATATTTATAAATAATTTCTTCATATATGTATAAGACTTGTTGATATTTTTACGAAACATCAGAATTTTATGACAAAAATTTTAATCGCCTTTTAAAAATGCAGTGTAAAATTTCAAAAAATAAAAATTCATATAAAACGTTCTAGTTATAACTCATTAAATTGTCTGTTACTTTTTATTATATACAATCAAAGTTATTTAATGCTCCGTCGTAAGGTTTTTTACATCTGAAATACACTGAAAAATTTCTTTTACTATTTTGAGAAAAATAATTGCTCCTGTATGTATATTAGCTAATAATATGCACACAAATATACGCACACATATTATTCATATATTCTTTAAAGTATTGTTTATAATGACAAAATAAATTTTGACATCTTTTATTTCAATTAATGATCAATAAGTAATTTGCAATAAAAATTCACACGGCAATGCAAGGGTATAGTAGACGTTATCAGAAAAATAAAATGTCCGACATACTTTATCAAAAATGTTCTTAATTTAAATTCAGTGCAGAAAATAACAAATATAATTCTCTTTTTACTTGCAAGCAAATTAAATAGAAAATTTTCTTTTAATTTCATTAACCAATAGTAAGTCTTTATTATTGTATAACAGTAATAAGTTTTTGATTCGAACTGATATTTAAAGTTCTCTAATTTAATGTTTGTGGGGAAAAGCTAACCAATATTTCTTTTGCTTCTGCAATGTTTGAGTTATTTTATCAGTATCAAGATAAGTCGTTATCTTAAGTTCAACACTATATTTTCATATCACTACTAACCTATCTTTTAGGAGAGTCATGGTCGATCAAGAGTATAAAAAAGTTTTCTTTAACTTAAAAAACACTTCTTGAATTATTTAATTATATTGGATATATACGCTGTATGATATATAAAGCTAGAAATAAATAAATAAGAAGTACTGTTTTCTGATTTGTCTCTTGATAAAAATACGCGTTGCTTCTGATATTATTTACAAATGACAACATAAATAGAAGTTTAAGTGCTCAGCAAAAAATTACTCATGAATGAAAAATTATGAATGAAACTCATAAAGTATTAGAATAAAATTTAAGAAATACGCATAGAAGGAAAGAGAAATGTTTTCGTTTTCATAGAGGATATCACACTTAACATTAATCATTACAAAATTATATGTAAAATAAAAAGCGTATAAATAATTATAAGCTGAGATGTGTTACTATCTCGATTGTTCGTACAAAAAGAATTCACCTTATCGCTGGGCCGTGGTGCCTGATTGGTTAGAGCGTTGTTCTCCTTACTGGAAGGTA
>JAPDSC010062833.1:0-24391 GCA_026290005.1 Latrodectus geometricus | reverse complement strand
TGAGAACTGAGGATATTGAAGCACACTTTTTTAAAATTATTGCAACAGTCAACAGTGGTTAATTTTATCCCTCAGAAAAGGTATAACGTGTACCATAAAAATTATCAAATATAAATTAAAAGAAATAGTAACAATTTTATTCAATTTATTTGTGCTAATTTTATGTAGTCTATATCTGCAATCACATTTAATTTTAGAATCAATTTAATCAGAGAAATAGGCTTTAGCATTTCCTCCCTTACGAAGTCCCATTATGAAGTCTTCTCAGAAGACAATTTACACTGCAGATATTAATTCCTTACAACTGCATTAGGCAATCCATTACATAATTCAAAATGTACCTTATTAGATTTTTTTTACAATTTTTTAAAATTAGGAAAAATATTGCTTGTTAGTAGATTTCAACAACTTTGTTGAATTTCCCACCATACTTTTCAGTTATATAAAACATATATGATCAATCTTTGGTCATACCAGAAAAAGAAATTTAGGTATAAAGAAGATTTTAGCTATCTTAAATGGGCTGCAAAAAATATTTTGTGACCTGCATGTGGCCTAAAGCAATTTGCCCACCCCTAAATTAGTATATTAACAATCAAGTATTTAAAAAAATACACTTAAACTGAATGTAACTAAAAATAAAGTTACTATGAAAAGTCATATCACATAGAAATTTAAATATAAGGATTCTAGAGAAAAGTTTCTATTATATAATTGGGGTTGTAGCTATAATTAGTTATAATCCATATGATAAAAGTTCAATTAATGCTCATAATTTCTGATATTTAATAGCTTTGTTCAACTCATTACATATATACACATCTACATAAAATTTAATAATATCTTTATGAAGATAAAAATTTAATTAATTTTATCTTCATAATGAATAACAAAATTAAATATAATTTTTATAAAAAATATTGTAACTCAGAAAAATTTCTCAAAGGGGGAAATAAATTTATACTATGCTTCATCTTTCAAAGTTTCTTTTTAAAGTTTTAAAAAGATGAATAATATGAAATCATATATTTTTCATAATTAGTCAAATTCCAAAATAACTACATATGCCATTAATGTACAAGTCCAAAATTAAGATTATAAATAGAAAACTAATTAAATTATTTAAATTAGAAAAAAATTAAGTTAAACCTATTGAAATTTTTTATACTTACACTTTATTATTTACAGTATAGAATGTGGTGAAAAAAAAAATAAAAGGGTTTAAAATAGCTGAGAATCAAAAGTAACATTGTTCCAAATAAGAGGCATCATATAATGCATTTTATATTAATTTGTCTTCACTGTATTCTTTATTTTTATTTTATAAGAGGGGCTTCAACCTTGTACAGCTATACCAATGTCACAATCACTGATTAGTGATTGTTTGTGTGTGTGGCAGTAATTCTTATTCTTTCAAAACTGTTCCCCTCCCCCCTTTGGAAATTTTACTTACTACAGCATACAGTAAATCTCTTCTTCCATACAATTGATGATAAGTTATGCAGTTAGGCATATTTTCATAAATAAAAATTAACTGGCTGCTCATTGCTCCTCAAAATGAATCACACATAGGGTTCAAGAAACTAATTCCTTACGGTATTATGGTATGAAGATACAAAAGAGTATGTACTCACTAGTATAATCCCTCCTCAAATAATGATGCCAGAGCCACTAAAATAATCAATTTCATTGATGATTGAAAGATTGTAACATTTCCCCCACTAAGAGATGTTTTGTTTAAGGAAGATGGCACCATCTCCCAATTGATAAATTTAATAGAATCACTTTGTGTGGGGAATCTTGATTCCTCACTGTAAAGGATTAGTGCTAATCTTAAATTATCCAAGGATAGTGCTCACAGCTCCAAGATAGATATGCTCTCCAATAAAATTGTGAGAATGCACACACTCCTGATTTCTAAGTTTTGATTGGATTTGGTTTATTTCCTACTCAATGATCCTTCTGATGGCTATAAAAAGACCAGGACCTAAAGTTTAAAGTGGATTCTGAACTACCACAAACATCCAAGGCCTAAGTGGGATTTGAGCTCATAAAAACTGTTGAACCAAAGGTGAGAGTAATAACCATTTGGCTGCCAACTACCAGCCAGACTTCCAGGAATAATGGCATCTTTTAGTAATCTATATCCATGATAATAATGGTTTGTCATGTCATTGTTTTAGACGCAAGAATGGAATCTTAAGACAGCTACCCAGAGATCTTTTGATGTTGTAACTATAGAGCTTTGTCCAATCCTTCTAGTAATTATACATGAAATAAATGACATAATCTGGAGATTACCATATAGAACATAGGTAGTCAAAGAGCAACTTCCACTTGTCCAGGGTCTAGACTATGAACAGATATTTAAGAATGAATGATTTAAATAATTCTGCTAATCAACTTTAATCCCTGAACATGGGGTTATTAAAAAAAATAATAATAATAGAATTCCACACATAAATATAATATTTATCAAAAGCCTCTCAAATCTCACTTTCAGTTTCTTTTTTAAAAAAAATTTTAACATTAAACACACTAAAGGCATAAATTAAAATTATTTCCAAAATTGTGTTATTCAAGATTGATTTTTAAACTAACAGTGGCACATACTTCTATTCACTACAACAACTGTTTAGTTCCAGATATTAATATATCTTAAGATAATTTAAAGAAAATTAATTTAAAGCACGTGTAACTCCCCCCATCCATTCTATTTGCTACACAACAATCCATTTATAAATTCTAAATGTGTACAGTATGCACTCGAGCTTTTAAAATGAAATGTAAGTAAAGGACATATTGAATTATAATTTATTTTGCAGATAATGAAAATCTCATAAAAAAAACTGTTGGACAGCATTAATGATTCAATTTCAGAACAATGTTTTAAAATTATGATGACTGGTCAATTAATAATCCATCATGCTAATTTTTGAATATTTTTAAGTGAAAAAGAGTGGTCAAGACCACATAATTGTGATGTAATGGCAGGAAGATGTCGTAATTGTGATGTACATATTTTTTTTTTAAATTTATTACATCTAAATAAATATAAATCTGATAAATAAAAAGCATAAATATATTTTAATAAGATTTTAAAAAGAGAAAATATAAAAAAAACTAATTAAAATACAAAAATGGAACAAAATGTTCTAAATTTCTTGGTGATGACAAACATTAGGGTAGCCAAAACAGAATTTTGTACATAATTCTTCTCTATTATGTCATAAGAATGGGTTGCCAGATAAACAAGGAAATCCACCAAAATATCACTAAACTCAAAAATTGGCATGATAGATTATACAGCATCTCTGCACAGTCAAAAAAATAAAAAAAGGATCAAAATAACTCTCATACATGAAATTAAAGTATCTTACATTTGACAAGTCTCGAATGATGCATAAGGCGCGTGGCTCATCAGCTGCTGATGTGGCAGTAGCACACATGTTCTAAAATATAGGTTTCACAAGCCTTAAGATTTTAAACATTAAAACAATAATATATTTCAAATAACAAAAAGTTCACATTTAACTGCTTTACTACATTTTATCTGAAATGTTTAGAGTGATACGATTTTAAAATAAACCTTGAATGCATTTATAAATCAATAATAAATAACAATATACAATTACAGATGAAAACCAAAGCAAGTAAAATTATTTTCAAAATCATTAATGATAAAAAAAATGTAAATGCATTTGTGAACAAGTTTTACATTACAGATTATCTTTAAAAAAAGTTCTTAGGTTACAAAATCAAATCATTTCATTTCATTTCAAACACTGATATTTAAAAAACATAGCATTATGGCACAGTAAGTTACATTTTCTGTCTAAAAAATGTCTATGTAAAAAAAATTTCCAATATTTAATTTAAGTACAATATCTTATCTTTAATTTCTTTATAAAAACATTTTTTAATAATCTGTTACATTTTTGCTCTGTAATAAATACTTCAATGCATTATTACACTAGCATTTCTTTCATTCTACGGATAAACATTTAAATAATCAATTGTATTGAGTAACTAAAAACTATAATGATTTGACATAAACAAATATGAGTCACAACATTCAAGTCTAGAAAATAATAAAAAATATGTGCACTTTAAATGCATGTGAATGGATATAAAAAGTTTTGAATTGATTGAATATCATCTCATAAATTTCTGTTTTATGTTTTAAGTATTTAAATGAACAATTATCCTTTAGTCTAGAGAACAATTTATGGGTGTAATATTTAGCTGAAGTCAAAATTCATCCAATAAATTAGTGGAATTTTAAGAATATTTTTGAACATTAAAAGTTTTTAGAAATTATGTTATTGCTAAATAATAATAAGTTATAAAACCAAATAATTTATTTTTGTAAAAGCTTAATAGAGAAAAATCATGGAATCTCTTAAATATCATTGAAAAAAGTGAAAGAAAACAAAACATTGAAAACCGAAAAAGTTATTCTATTTATAAAGCTATTAACAAAATATATGGTCACTACTCATTTCTTATATTATATCTCATTTGATTTAATTGTAAAGGTTTTTTAAAGAATTAAAGATGGAAAATATTTGATAAGATATTAGCTACTATTAAAATATGTATAGATATTCCAAAATGATAATACATGTATGTGTTTGAATATATTGGTAAATAATCTTGAATACACTGATACATTTTTAGGTGAGAAAAATAATCTAGTCATCTTTTAAGATCAAAAAATCTAAGACTAGGAATAAAAAATCTCACTAGAACATTGTTATAAGTGGTAGAGCATTTAGAAGAAAACTTGCATAATTCTTATGTTGCACAGTAGAGGAATATAAATAATGATTAAACAAGTGATGGTAAACAGAATTTAAGTTGCAAAATTTTAAAAATTGTTTAGTACTTTTGGCCAATGTATGCACATACATGATACACTAATTCATATAGCAATATTTGTTTGTCTCCTGTTAACTTAATATTAGGTTTTTACTTATTTTTTTAGTATATTACTTATTCAAAAAATACTTCCATTTTTAATATAATTCAGTAATTAAAAGAAACTTTTCAATATAAGTGATAGTGATGAATTATAACTTGGATCAATGTCGCCAGATACTTAAGTTAACAAAAGTTAATATGAGCTAGATAAAAGTGTGGAGTTTTGAAAGAAAAATAAATTAAAAAGTTCAGAACATTAATAGTGTGTCATAACTTGTTATTTAAAAGTTTAAAAAAAAAAACTGCAAAATTCAGCCAATTTTTTCTATTTTTTTAGTTATTTTACATTTTTATTAAAATTAGTTTATGCAATCCTCACATAATTAACTTCAAGACAAACAGTTAAATTTAGTCGATTGATGAATAAATTTATAAAGCCTTTTACTGATTTTATAAGTTATAATACCTACTACTTTTTATCAGAAATAAATGAAGGATTATTTAAAGGACAAATAAATATCTATTTACAGTAAGAATATTATGAACTATATAAAAAATTGGGAAAATGTATTGAGAAATATCAAAATGCTATAGTGAACAATCTAATATTTGAAAAGAAACAAAATATAAGTTGGAATAAAAGCCCTACAAAATCCATTATCAAGTAACTTTAAACACCTTTGAAAGATGAGTATTTAAAGCCTCAAATTCCTAAAATTAAGAAAAAGTCAACAAGTCCATAATTATTTAGTAATTTCATTGATTCAATATATTCATTAAAAAATTCAATAAATATTTGATGATGTTATCACCTCTTTTATATGTACACCCAACATATAAAAATGAATAACTTATAGAAACAAATGGAGCATAACTACAAGAAAAAAACTTTTATTAATGTCTTATACAACCTATAAATTACCCTTGAATACCCTTTCTAAGATAGAGAAATCCTAGAATCATTTGTGGTGTTTCAAAAAACATTTTTGAATTGATCATACAGTTGAAAGCATGACCATCTAATAATACTACAATTAAGTCAGAATCTCCCAACTTTTTTTATTTATTTATTTTTTTTATTTTTCAAAATTTAAAGTATTTCAAAATTTAAAATAAATTAAGAATATATAAGGTATAAAAACCTGATTATTAAATTATTTTAAAACAGCAAACATTATGTTGTAATGATAATATATAAAGTATGGCTGAATGTTATAAAAAATTTTATATCTTTTAAAATAAAAAAGAAAATCAAAATACAAATTCATTTTAAAAGATACATCGATAATCATTTTTAAAATAAATAAATCAGTTGTATACTTTAGTATTTATTTTCAGATATTTTTTTAGAATAAGTAATGTTGTAAATTTGTTACAGTACAAAAATTAGCATCTAACAATTTGTCTACGAGAAACTAATCATAAATGAATCTTTTGAATCAAATAGCTACTTTTAATACTTTGCTTAGTTCAAATTAATATTTTTCAACATTTCATTGCAGTTATTTTCTATATTTATTAGTAAAAATAAACAAAAACATTTTCCTTAGACTCAATAAAATGATTTTATAAAATAAATATATTTATTTTATAATAACATTTAGAATATAAAATTTAGATATGCATTTACTATTGTGCATGAAAAGCTAGAATTTTTAAATATGTGAAAAATTTTGTAATTTAATGATATACAAATTAATTAGATACAATATCCAACATTTATTTACAATTCTAGCTAAAATAGCTTTCAATCCAATTTACTAAATTAAATAATTAAAAGTGTAATATTAAAAGAGCAAAGTACAGCTTGAAATAATATTCACAATATTACCGTTTGAATTAATTTTGATCTAAAAATATATTATCAATTCCATACCACATTCTTAAATTCCATACCATTCATTTCAATTTAATAATCTGTTATAAAAAAATATTAGAAAAAAAATCTTGTTTCATTGAGGATTAAGTTATAAAATGAAATTAACAATGAAAATAAACTAAAATTGAAATTAACTGAGCAAAACTGATGTCCGCAAATTTTAATTTTGTGGAATAACAAATACCAATATTTGCTAACCAAAAAATAAATAGACTATAATATGTATATAGTTTTACTTTCATGATTAAAATTGTAACAATACATAGAGCTTCAATTGTTTCACCTTGTTATTATATTAAAAAGCTTTAACATGATTTTTCTAGCTAATTCATAAAATATTAAAGCACAGGTTAGAAGTTAGAAAATGTTATATATGCTAAAAAATTTGTATAATCCAAACTATAATATAAAAAAATACAAAAGTAAATGTTTTATAATTGCAATATTCTTTTCTTGGCAAGTATACCCATAATTATTCATACCTTCTACATATTTAATATGAAAACACTAATAAATAAATTAAATAGAGAGAGAGACGTCTATATTCAATTGAAATATAAATTATTTAGATTGTATTACAAATTTTTTATATATAATTAATTAATAAGTCCATATAAGTTTTAGTGAAATATCTTTTTTAAATATTCATTTATTTCACTGAGGAGAAAAATAAAATTTTTTTCTATAAATCTAATTATAAATATAAGTGTTGAAATACGAATTTTAGCAATTTTTAAATCAAATTTAAATTATTCAGCCTAATAGGGTTGAGTATCTTATGGCAGCACAGTATATATTCAGAACATACAAAAAATAAGCAAAATAAAATGATTGCTACATTTCAATTAAAATGTTTAAATAAAGGTCAATTAATATTCAGAAATAAAGATATCATATTTTTGATATTGAGAGAAACCATACACACACAATTTGGGAAATAAAAAATTCTATTTATCTAAATTGAAGATTAAAAAAAAAAAAAGAAAGCAATGAAACAATTATAATACCATCAGTAAAAATGGCTTTGTCAATAAAAATAAAATAAACTAAAAAATACATTGAATATCTTTATATAAAGCCTAAAAAGTGCAATGAACATAGATAAACATTAAAGTAACAGATTACAATTTCATTTAACTCACCATATAAATGGAAACTTACCCAAAAGTTCAGAATAACTTCTTGCTCAACAAAAAGAAAAAAATCCCAAGATTTTGAAATATGAAACTCAAATACAATAATTTAACACATTTTCAGTGTAAAAATTTTATGTTTAAAATTCACATTACCTTGATAATTCAATACTTTCTAAATAATATATTAAAAGAATCAGAAAAGTTTTTAACATAAGGTAAATGGCCTTATGAAAGCTAAGAATGGTAAGTCTACATCTAACCACTTGGCAACTTTTAAAGGAAGTAAAAAAAGAGGCTGCAGAAAAGAAGAGACTTTAAGGACTAAAAATAGATCCTATGACACCAATGTGATGAAAGTGGAGAAATTCTATTCTCTCTCTCTCTCTCTCTTCATGCTCTTCCTCAATTATTCATTTAAGAACTCAAACACATTAGTTTTGAACTTTTCTTATATGTATTAAAAATAAATTTTGGTAATTTATTGCAAATGTGTCACTACTTCAATTTTATTATTATTTTTAATCAAAAATCATATTACAATAAATTTTCTACATTATTTTTCAATAAGTCTTTATATTACAGTGGGAAAAAAATGATAATTATATTCTAATATTGTTAAACTAATATTTTAATTAATAATGTGTTATATAATATAGTTCAATTAAAAAATCAAAAATATTTTTAACAATTATAAAATCGAAAGAATTTTTTTCATATAAGATTAATAAAAAATATATTAAAATTAATTTTTTAAGGCTTCCAAGATTATATATGTTTTAACTTTTTTCAATATGAAAAATGTACTGCTGTTTTTTAAACCACGATCTTTAACTAATCTTAAACTTAATATAATTTAAAAATCAAATGAAGGATGTATGCTTTAATAAAAAAATTTAAATAAAATTTAAAAAAAATATTTATAATTTCAAAAGTTTAAGGGTATAGTTTTAAAAAAATGTTAATTGCAATAGAAAATTATATGATAAAATCAAATAATTTTCTTAATTCTTGTAAATAATCATACTTGAAGTAGAAGTTGACCCATGAACTAGAAGTTGAAGTACAGATTACAATGTGCTAGTCACTTAACTATAAGTTTGACAAAAACCTTTCCATGGGCAAACAATTTCAATAAATTTATGCCCATTGGCTTATTTTTTTTATGAAATTCATCTGAGTGTGTAAAACACTTATTACTATTATTTTAATATCTTGTTTTATAATTTTAAAGAAATTTATTTTTATTTACACAATATAAAATAGTTTACAAATATAAGTGCAAGTAAAAAAATTATAGACTTTATTTCCCATAATTATATTCATTAATCCAGTTCATTATTCTAGCTTTGTAGGTTTTTTGTTCTGAAAAAAAAAGCAAATTTTGAATTTAAAACAACAAAATAATTTTATTGTTTTGCAAAATACAAAGGATTAATAGTTCATTAGGTTAAAATTTCTTAATTAATTCCCATTCACTTAATCAGCAAATTTTAAAAAAAAATCCATCTTAACCATTTCTCGCCTTATTTTCAATGAAATTCATTTGAGTGGAGCACTAATTCCTATTATTTGAAAAAAATTACTTAAATTTTGCATAATTTCAAAGAATTTTTTTTTCTTTTATAGGCAAGATAGATTTCTCTAATGTAATTATTAAGGTTAAAATATTTTTTAGTGGTTGTAGATTAAACCATTATGTTTAAATATTAAGAAACTCATCCTCTAGAAAATAATTTATGCTTTTTTGTGACATATATATATTTTTTTTATTTCTCTCTATAATTATTTTGTTATTTTTAGCCATAAATACACATTAAAATATTGTAAGTATATCATTTTTTTCTCTCTCTCTTCTATGATTTTACAATTTCAGTCCACAATCAGGATCCTTCAATGATTATTAACTTTTAATTATAAGTCATTGTGGCCAACCTGTCTAGTGGTTAATGTAACTGACTACGGATGGGGAGGACCTGAGTTCGAATCCCGGCTCCGGAAATGGATGTACTTTCTTTTTTTCTCTCAGTTTCTTGTCCTTTCCTCAAATGATGGATGAATGTGGCTCGCCCTATAAACAGGTTTGTGGTGGTGGGGTGGGGGAGATGCTACTCGTATTTCCGTGACTAGGTACGTGACCACCAAGTAACGATAAAATGAGTAGCAGTTTCCGGCCTTGTTGCGTTAAATGGGCTAATGTACTTACTTGCTCACGGTTGCTCGCCATTAGAAATTAAAAAAAAAAAAATTATAAGTCATTCAAATGCTTCTAGATAAACTGGCATAATAAGGTGTCTTTAACTAATTCAAATAATCAGAGGAAGAATAACTTGTTTTATTTACAATATTAAGTTATGTTGCAAAACAAAGAAAAAAGGTTTGAACTCATGTTCTAAAACTTAAATAAAAGTTTGATATCTTCTTTCCATTATACAGGAACACATACATAGTAGAAGTATAAATATTCAGTATTTAACAAACAGAGATATGTTTTACATTTCCATCCTCTACTGTTGCAGAAAAATCATGAAGTTTTTTACAGAGGAAGATTTTCCTTTTGCATTATCCCTAAAATTAATTTTTAATGAAAATAAAAGTAGGTAGTATTAGTGGAGTAATTTTATTAGATTTTGTTAAGTGTGAGTTTATTTAAGAGCTTTATGTTGACCCTTCTACTCTTACAGGTGCTCTGTTGCCTTTCATGTTTGCAACTCTACTAGATTTAATCATATATTATGATATAAGGTATTGTTACTTCTGTATATTATTAAAAAACATTTTGTTTATCAGATATAACAAAGAACTTGGTAGATATCATAGTTTTTCTCATAATTTTACTTTGTTCATACTCAAAATTGATTTCTATTCAAAGATTCCACACTTTTAATTAAAAATCTATTTAAAAGAAATAATTTATTATTAGAATAATTTTTTCTTCATACTCTTTAAATAACATAAGGTATGATACTTTTTATTTTAAACAGATTTAAATAAAAATAATCTGCATTTAAATTTAGAGAATTTTAAATTGAAAATTAGAGATGTTTTTTTATTAAAAAGATTAAGCTTCTGATATAGCTAAATTAATTAAATAATTTTAATAAAATAGTAGAGAATTTAGATACTTTAGTATTAATAACATAATCACAATCCAAAGATGAATGGCCAAATAAGAGTCCTGGTTTACACCAATCGATGCAGTTATGGACATTTGTACTCTCATGTGTGTGTGATTCAATTAGACAGCTATTTATTACAGTTACCTAGTCACTTAAAACTTAAACTAAAAAATTAACATTTTTTGGAGATTTATATACATTAAACATTTAATTAATAAGAATCTTTGGAGCATACCTGAAAATAAAAAAGGAAGAAAGTTTGCTATTTGCTGTGACAAGAAAATCAAAAATGCTAGAAAAATGTAGAAGTGTAACATTTTAGTATTTATGTATTTGGCAAAATTATCAGATGCATGTAAGAACTAGTTTGCAAATCAAATAATATTTATAAGGGGTTTACATCTCATATATTGCTACTGTAAAGAACAAACATTAGTCCAGTTCTGTATAAAGCAACAGAAATAGCCAACAAAACAATTAATGAATTGGAATAATCATTAAAATGAGATTTTCATCCTGAAAGTTGTGACAGCATAAAAGGAGAAAATCATTGGAATAAGAGGCAATGAGGACATCAAAAAAAGGATATTCAAGGGACGCAAAAAAATCCTGCTTAACAAATGTTGCCTAAACAGTAGGTTTCTAATATAGTAATATCAGTCATGAATGAACAATTTTTTAATGGTCTCTTTAATCATAGTGTTACTACACTTAAAAATGAAATCAAAATGAACAAAAAAAAAAAAAGAATGACTAATTTTTCTAGAGCTATATCTATTGTAAAGTAAATGATCAAAATTTCACTGATACTGAAACTAGTATACATATGAAAAATAAGGTGTGCATTTAGGAAAACACTAAATAGTAAAATATAAAGCACTATAGAATAGCTCATAACCATCTTGTGTTCAACTTATTAAAGTTCATCAGGAAGAAAAGGGACATGGTAAATGATATATTCTCAACCATTATGAAAACAATCACTAACCCTTTTTTAAAAATGAAATATGAATAAATTTGCTAATGATGAATGGTTAATATGAAGGTAATATTTTTATCATGTTTATAAAAACTGAAAACAAAAATGGCATATTAATAATGAGAATAAATAAATCAAAGATAAATAAATATGAGAAGATATTTCAAAAATATTAAAATAAATAGCACTTAGTAAAAACGAAATATAAACTAAAATTCCAATATACTGAAGAATGTAAAGAATAAAGATAAAAATTGAACTTTCGTAATTATTGTATGAAAAATTAATATTAAGGAATGTAAATTTAACATTCAAAAGGAAAATGAATTAAAATTAAATTTATTTAATTTTCTATAGGAAGGAAATATGGTGATAACAAGGTGATAAATGTATAGATTAAAATAATAAAATGGAAAATTTTAATTAATAAACAATAGCTGAATAACTGAAGTTGTCAAAATATTAGAAATTAATCAAACTATCACAGTGAATATATAAATTTGAAATTAATATTCATATCAGTAACTCAAATAATAAAAAGAGTAATTTTATCATACCTAATTCTCAGTCATGGGATGCAAAAATATGGAAAAAATTTTATTCCCAATACATGAGACAAGTTTAGTTGAAATTATTGAAAGTATTTGAAAGCTTTGCTGGGACATTAGACATTAGTTTTTAGCAGTAGACATTAGTTTTTAAAAATCTCTAATTTGAGAACACAATGATTTTATGAATTAGTAGCTAGTTCTTAACAGAGCAGATGCAATAATTTTAATTCCCATTCATGAACTAAAATTTTGAAAAATCTCTCATTTGTTTCTCCAAGTTTTGTTAGCATTTATTTTATATAATTTTTTTAGTTTTATGACTGAAAAACTTGAATCACATTTTTATTAGGGAATCATTGACATTTACATTATAGACTGCTAATTGCATTAATTATAGAACTGAATTTTTAAAACAATTTCCAACTAAATTTAACTACCATCTATGCATCAGAGTATGATCAATAGCTCTAAGTGCAAACATTGAAAAATAGTTTTTCAAGAATCAGCTTTGGAATCATTTTATGAAATTAACATTCCAGGTGTAATGCACTTGTCAATCAGTACGTGGAATGATGTTGCCGAAAGAAATATTTGGTTCATTTTGACATACATGCTTTATTATCACCATTCTGGTAGTAATAGAACATGCATGAAGAAAGCCAAAAGCATTCCTGGTAACTTGAGTGAAGATTCATGAATTTTGACATTCACTGCTGCCCAAATTTTACTTCAGAACCTTTTGAATGAATCAGATGTAATTGGCATGCAAGAACTGTTGAATTAAATGATTAAGGACATAATAAATGAGAATAAAAAGAAACTTTTAAACATCAAACAGGAAGAAAATGACATAGTGCTCTGACTGCCAACAAAACAAGTGGATGAACAGTTAACAATATTGAAACATTTTTTGAGAAAAACAAGAGTAAAATGCTTTCTTAAATAAAAAAAATAGAAAATGTGGAAAATTGAAGGAACTCCTTTGATATACCCCCCCAAATCGGAAATTTGGCGACTTTTTCTTTCCTCACCAACCATAATACCTGTTTTGGCGCCTTTTTTACTCGCCAAGAATACAAATACTCTAAAATACAAATAATTAAAATACAAATAATTAATACATAAAAATCTTTTTAAAAAAACTCAGAAAATGGTACAAAATACAAGAAAATACCAAATTTGGCAACAGCAAAAACCTAAAAGCTGAAAAAATCTAAATTGGCAACAAAAAAAATAAGAAACATCAATCCTAAAAAGTCCGTAGGGAGTGCCAGATTTGGCGCTTAATTTTTGGGGGGGTATATCAAAGTTGTTCCAAATTGAAAAGAAATAACATCAAGTAAAATAAAATTGACAATTATTATTTTACTTGATGTTTTATCAATAAAATGATAGTAATAATTGTTTCTTGTTAAATGTAAAATGGTAGTAATAATGTCTAAAAGATGCAAAACTTTATTTTGCATATTTTTCTCATATAGTTCATACTTTTTTCTATTAGAACTTTATTTGTAATGAAAATGCAATTTAGTAAAAAGGAGAAAATAGTTTTAAGATCTAACACTAATTTTTCTATTTTAAAAAAACTTTTAACATAGAGTTCACAAAAACAAGCATTTATGATATAAATCTTCCAGAAACTATGTAAGATAAATTAAACAAATTATAAAAGGTTGGAAATATTAAGCTCTTCATATTTATGCAAATTTGATTTTATTATGACCATAATAAATCAAATTAAATAAATAAACCCCGATCATGTTTAATAAATTATCTCTAATATACACTTATCAATAGACTTAGAATGCATAATATGAATATTCATGTTTAGTATACTTTTTCAACAAGTATTACTGAATACTTGTTGAAATATATCAAACATAATGTCACAAGTAAAAGCCAAATATTCTAATAGAATATTAGAAACAATAACATCAAAATACTAAACAATCAAATTTAATAAAATTGCAACTTATAAATATGTAATTATCCTCTTTTTTAACTAGTATGGTAAAATTGCCTAGGAGGCCTATTTCCAAAAACATAGGATGTTATTCTAAAATGATTAAAAGGTCAATGTTTTTGTCACAGTTAAAAGCATCTTAATTTATGTAATTTTAATTGTTTTGCATTTTAATATTTTCTTAAGTTTGATCATTTTCCATAAACTTTTGTAATCATTTAAAAACATTTTCCATTTGTGGTCATATAAACTCATTCTACTATATTTAGTCCTAAAAGTGAATTTCTCATTTTGAGTTTATTATATGCAAGATATGATTAATATTCTCATATACCAAGTAGGAATGAAGGTTGCCAGAAAGAGTTGGAACCTTTATCCTGCATGACTCATTGCTTTTACTTCTAATTTCCTATAGTAAATACAAAGATTTCTATAAATATATAGTTTAACTTCTGCATATCATATGCTCCAGAGAATTTACAATATAATGTTTTTTTCTTTTACCACTTTTAAGAATTTATTTTCATAGAATATTTTGGATTATTCGCAGATTGAAAAAATTAGAATCGTTAATCAGATTGTTCAGAATCACACCTTGAAAAAAATGCTATGATTAAACAACATCATTTCTTCCCAATTTATATAGATAATTATAAAAAATATATTTAGACAAAAGGTTCCTATAGTGTCTGAATTCTCCAGAATTTTTTTATTATTTTAATTTTTTATAATGACATCTTTTGTATATAATCATGTCTAATTAATATTTTGGAAATATCGGTTTTCAGAGCTCACTTTAGGTATTTCTTTCTTACATAAGTATATGAATAGAAAACAGATGCACATACTTCTTTTTGCTAAGAAGTGCTTGAAATAATAAACTACCATTGACATCCACTTAACAGAATAACATTTATTTGGACATCTAAGAAAATCTTTTAGTGCTTATTTTAAAGATTTAAAAATTTGGTTTAAAATCAAATTTTTAAAAATGATAACTTTATGAATACTGCTAACACTTTTTATTAAAAATGAATTTGAATTTCTTCCAATAAAATTAATGGTAAAAGTAGATTGCGATTACTTACAACACAGATCTTTCAATAAAAATTTCTTTAAAACTCGAAATTCAATAAAAGCATATATCTAATTAAAGTTAAAACAGGCATTTCCTTATATTCTAAATTAAATATTTAATCAAAATTTCATTTTCTTTTTTGCATTTGTGCCATCAACATCCTTTTTTTTTAATTACTTTGCAAGTAGCCCGTAAAAATTGTAAAAGTAAAATAAGTGTTTATTTAAAATACTTAAGTAATATTGATCCTTCAATCGTCTTTTTAATATAAGTTTTAGGATAAAAAAATTAATTAAAAAATTTTTAAAAATTATTCGTAAATATCCAGTTTCCAGCTGTTCTTGTTCGTTCAGGAAGATTTTTAACATAAGTTTTAGAAGTACTTCTATTATTAAAAATTAAAAAATATAACTTTAACATGTGATTAAAAATATTTGTTATTGTAACATTAACCATTAAAATAAAGTCAAAAATATGAACAATAAAAAATGAACAAGTTTAAACATACTACTACTAGTTGAGAATTTTCTCCGTAATGCATGATACTTTAAGTTTCTAATAGCGTCATATAATTTTAATTGTTTAAATTTAGTTTTATTTAAGACATATTTCAAAATATCTGCATCAGTTGTAGTTAACCTCCATTAGAAAATAATTAATTATTCGACAAAAACTTTCACGATATATTTAAGTAATTACTTCAGACAAGAGATTTGATTACTGTCAATACATATTATGAAACATTTAATGTTTATAACTCATAATTGTGATAGAAAATTAAGCTATACTTTTGATACATTGATAAAAAAATGATTGAATGATAGAATAGAAAATATAATGAGGATCATGATAGGCAGTTCCAATCGGTATGCCTTTTTCTTGTGATTGTTATGTATCTGGCAACAGCCAGATGAGAGAACCTTCCAAGCTGTGTGACGCGCGCGTGCTTTGTTTACCTTTTCGAGTTTCGTTTTGTGCATGTTCGGTGTAGTTGTTGTTATGCTCGTTCGTGCCTGCAGGGCCGGCGCTAGCAGCTTCGCCGCCCCGGGCAAACCGGTAAAATGCCGCCCCTTTATAACAAAAATTAAAAGAGATAACCTAAACCCTCTCCACAATTAATGGTAAAATAAAACGAGTAAAAAAATTGCAACCATCGGCAATGTTGAAGTTTTGATTAGCAAAAAAATATTTATTTATTTATGTTTTTGGCACTAAATTAAAATTAGGGTTGCGCAGAAAAAAAGGAAAGAGTCATTTCTGGTGCATACTCATAAAATACAGAACAGATATTTAAAAAAAAAGTAAAACAAATTATAAAACCACTAAATATTAAAACTGCATTACATATTAAAAATACATTTAATCCGAGAGTTGAAATTAAAAGTGTTTTTTTCTCATTTTTAATTCTGAAAATTGTTTTATAATTTCTTTAACATTAATTTTTTCAGCCAGGTCATGTTCGACGGCTATTGTTGTTAAGCCGTTTAGTCAATCCTCGGTAGTTGTGAAGCGTAAAAATTTTTTAATTAATTTTAATTTGGAGAAACTCCTTTCTCCACTTGCCACACTTATTTTGAAAGTCAGCAATATTCTTAAAACTATACCATGATTGGGAGAAAAATCCAGGTTCGATATGAATTTTAAAATCTCAACTGGACTTTCTTTTTTGTTTAGCAAAGCCGAAACAGTTACTGCTCGTCTGCCAAGTCAAGCGCATTTATATCGGATGAATTCCCATCAGTCAACACTGTTTCTAAATCTTTACAATACTTTATAATGCCGTTTTGAGGAATATCTTTTAAATCAGAAATATTGTATAAAAATTGGAAATAATTGCTGTGGCTACTGATCAAATCAAACCTGGATTCAAGTGCATTGATAGCTTTATCTAATGTAAAAAAATAAAATTCTGACTTATATTTCAAAGCAGGATCTTCTATTGTATCATCTTTTGCCTCATAATCGAAATTAACATTCCTTCTTCGAACTCTATGACGTGGCTGGTTAATCAAAATTAGCTGGTATGTCAATTTCGTCTGCGAGTTCTCGAGCATAGCAAAGTATTTCATTAAAGGCTCCGTCCGATTTAAGATCCTTGAAAAAATCTTTACAATTTTTCAAGAGCTCAATAGCAGATGGTAAATCATAGTCTTTTGTCTGCAAGAGCTTACTTATAGGATTGATACAATTTAAGATTTTGTACCAAATTACAATGCAGCATAAAAATTTAAATTGTTTAACACAACTTAATAGTCCAGAAGCCTCAACTCTTATAGAGTTGTCAATCTCCGAGTTATTACCAACAGCAAGTAAAGCATCGTATATCCCTCCTAATTGATACCTTAGTGGTTTTAATGCATCTATTCGGCTTTCTCAACGAGTATCACTTGTTTCAAAATAAGTCCGGAAACATATTTTAATAACATGGTCCATCGAAAAGTTGATGAGGACAAAAACAGATATAGTTTTTAGAATATATTAAAAAAAAATTGGTGGCTTCGAAAGATGCTTTTACCACGTCATTAGCTACCAAGTTTAATGAGTGTCTACATGGAAGTTAAAATGCTCTTGGATTTAACTCATTTATTCTAGATTGTACTCCCGATTTACTGCCTCTCATGTTGGCCCCATTATTGTAAGCCTGTCCCCTCATATCCTGCAAATTCAATCCCAATGTTTCAAGTCTTTTAAGTATTAGAGCTGAAAGTTCATATCCAGTCGATTTTTCAACCGGAAAAAAGCCTAAAAAACTTCCTTGGGATTGGACTTGTCAATGGATACATACCTTACTAAAACTGTCATTTGCTCGTTTTTGCTGATATCAGGAGTGCAATCTAGAATTGTTGAATAATATTTAGCTTTTTTAATATCAGTAATAATATGAGATGCTATATTTTCAGCTAAAAGAATAATCAATTCATTTTGAGTTTCTTTTCCGCGATACTGCACTTTAGCTTCTTCTTTTTTAAGCACTTTGCGGATATGCTCTTCCATTACTGGATCAAACTGAGCAAGTAATTGAATAATTTGTAAAAAATTACCGTTACCGAAATCGTAAAGTTTGTCACTTGTACCTCTGAGGGCTAAGCAATTTTGAGTAAGCATTTTTATTCTTGAAACAATTCGTAGAAGCACCTCTCCCCAATAATTTATTTCTGCGGTAATAAGTCTTTGTGAATGACTGTCAATCGTTTTAATGTAAAATATAACGCATTCTATATTACTAGCAACCAATCTGCAAGGTAATTATTTCATAAATAAAACAATGGGACTACCCTTTTTCATTTTATAGTCACGGTGTAAGGCTTGTTAAAGCTTGTCAGGACTGATTTTTCGCGTTCCCCCGTACATATTTTTCACGTTTTTATACATGTTTCGACAAATTAAGACACACGGTTAAAAATTCTAATACTGTGTCCCTTTGATTAAATTATAATAAAAAAATTATTTCTTTAAGTTTTAAGCCATTTTTTAGAGGGAAATTCTTATGCTTGTAAGTTTTCTTTTTTGAAATATTTTGACATTTCAAATAGTTAAAAGTTCATACATTATTAATATATACAGGGTGTTTATTAAACATATGCCAAAAATTCAAGGGTTTGTTCCCTGGACTATTCTAAGAATATTTTGTCCTTTGATAGTTTTTGTGAACCCGCTTTGTTTCGCAGATACAGGGCAAACATAGCTTTCGTCAAATCCATTTTTATAATTTTTAAAATCATTAAATTTCTTGCAATCTTATTCTAGCTGGAAGTCATTATTTTCAACAGTTCTTGTTGATTAAAAAACTTTATCTGTAATTCTTGGAAATAAAATGTTGTTATATTGTCAAAAATTTTGTTCGCCCTGTATCTTCGAAACAAATTTTTGCTGTATGTTTAAAAAAAAAAACCCTGTATATATACAGGGTGTTAGGGTTTTGATTCCAAATATCTTAATGCATAAAAATATGATTCATTTTAAAGAAAAAAGTTTAGTACATCATGGGTCAAAACTAAATTATTTTAGAAAGAAAAAATGTTTAATAGTTTGAGAAATTTAATTTTAGGGCCAATTTGCCGCCCCGGGCAGGGGCCCGGTTTGCCCACCCCTAGCGCCGGCCCTGGTGCCTGTGTATCTTAATGCTAATAAATGTTTTTTGTGTGTATGTAAAACGAATCGTATAGTCTCTCGGTCTACCTGACATACATGACAAAAGAATTGGAGACGAGGATGGGATCTTCAAACATTAATTTTGAATCTTATGATGCGTCTGTGGAAGACTGGTCCAGTTATGTGGAACGTTTAGAATCTTACTTCGTTGTTAATGGGATCGAAGGTAAAATGAAAGTCCCTGCTATTTTAAGCCTTATGGGAGCAACAACGTATAAATTGTTAAAGAATCTGGCCACTACGAACATTCCTTCAGAATTGACTTATCAAGATATCGTAAAATTACTTTCGGAACATTTGAATCCGAAACCACTAGAGATGACAGAACGATTTCGTTTCTACAAGAGGAAGCAATTTGAAGGTGAGTCCATTCCAAATTATTGTGCCGAATTACAAAAACTATCGATACACTGTAACTTTGGGAACAATTTAAGTACGATGCTTCGTGATAAATTGGTGATGGGTCTCAAAAACGAAAGTATACAAAAAAAGCTGTTAGCAGAGGATAAGTTAACATACGAAAATGCTAAGAGCATTGCATTCGCAATGGAATCTGCTCAGAGAGATGTGTGTGAAATTCAGAATCAAATGGTATCGATAAAAAAATTACATAGTTCGCAAGATAAAACTATGAAAAAAGATTTTTCTAAATTTAAGAAATCTGAACCTACAAAATAGTTTGATAAATCTCGGAAATGTTACAGATGTGATAGTACTCAACATTTAGCTAACGAATGTAAGCACAAGAACACTCAATGTAGGAATTGCTTAAAGAACGGGCATTTGGCAAAAGTCTGCCGCTCAAAACGTAACGAAACAGTTAAACAAATAGAATCTTGTTCTGAAACTGTACCAGTTAATAGCGTTAAATCACCACGACATGCAAAGGATGAGATTTTAATAGAAATTTTTGTTGAAATGAATAAATGTTTATTTGAATTAGATACTGGAGCTGCTATTAGTTGTATGAATGTGAATGAATTTAAGAAACTTTGTCCAGATGTAGCCATTAAGCCTACCAAATTATTGCTTAGGAATTTCGATAATTCTATGATAACATCAGCTGGCCAAGCAGTGGTACAAATTCAATACAAAGATCAAATTAATACAGAAACTAGTTATTTAGTACATGCAAAAGTAAACACAGTTTTTGGTCGTGAATGGTTGAGAAATTTCAAATTAGACTGGAGCTCAATTAAAGCAGTTCGGGTTGAAAATTGTAATTCTCGAACCAATAAATCAAATATCTTGCTTCAAAAGTATGAGAAAATTTTTTCTCCTGGTATCGGGAAACTGGAAAAGTTTTGTTGCCGTCTTCAAATGAAACCTAATTACAAACCGGTATTTTTTAAACCTCGACCAGTACCATTTGCTTTAAAAGAAAGAATAAAAACTGAGCTTAATAGGTTAGTTGCAGAAGACATCATTAAGCCGGTGACATATAGTGATTGGGCTACACCAATTGTTCCTGTCATCAAACAGAATGGGAACCTACGAATCTGTAGTGATTATAAGGTGACGATCAACCCTGGACTACAAATTGAACAGTATCTTTTACCCCGTATCGAGGGCATTTTTTCTAAACTGTCAGGAGGGGAGTTCTTTACTAAAATCGACTTATCTGAGGCATACCTGCAAATGTCAGTTGATGAGAAGGACCGACATCTATTGACAATCAATACTCACAAGGGTTTGTTCCGTTACAAGAGAATGAATTATGGTATAGCCTTAGCTCCGGTAGTGTGGCAGAGAGCCATTGAACAAGTTTTATCAGGCATCGCGGGGGTACAAGTATTTTTAGACGATATTACCATAACGGGGAGAAATGATCAAGAGCATTTTAAAAGGTTAGAATTAGTACTACAGAGACCAGAAGAATATGGTCTCAGAGTAAATAAGCGGAGAAGTGAATTTTTTAAGAAATCTGTGAATTATTGTGGTCATACAATTGATAAATTCGGCCTCCACAAAACACAAGAAAAAATCGATGCAATTACGAAGGTACCAGTTCCAAAAACTGTATCTGATTTGAAGAGTTTTTTGGGTTTAGTCAATTACTACGGAAAATGTATTCCCAACTTATCTACTCGAGTCGCTCCTCTCAATAATTTACTGCAGAAAGGTACTAAATTTTTGTGGACTGCAGAATGTGAAAAAGCTTTCAAGGCATTGAAACAAGAAATTGCTTCAGACAGAATTTTATGCCATTATGATCCTAAGTTACCTCTTGTATTACAAACTGATGCATCATCAGTTGGAATCGGAGCAGTTTTAAGTCACATTATGGCAGATGGTTCAGAAAAACCAGCAATGTTTGCATCAAGGTCATTAACTAAAACGGAACGTAATTATTCGCAGATAGACAAGGAAGCATTGAGTATCGTATGGGGAGTAAAGAGATTTTATCAATATTTATTTGGTCGACATTTTGATCTCGTAACCGATCATAAACCCCTAGTATCAATTTTCGCACCTAATCGTAGTTTACCATGTCTATCAGCAACACGAATGGTTCATTATGCACTTTTTCTCCAAGCATTCAGTTATACAATTAAGTATCGAAACACTAAGAATCATGGCAATGCCGATGCACTTTCACGGTTACCACTAGCAGTTAACAAGGACTGTGAGTACTTGACTGAAGCAGACGTGACAAATATTTCGCAAGTTGAATTAATGCCTGTTACAGCAACTGACATAGCTAGAGCTACTAAAACTGATAGGAAATTGTTCGAACTATATGAAAGTTTAAAATCTGGAACTGAATTACCTGTACCTTGGAAAGGTAGAGAATATGAATTTTCATTGCAAAATGGTTGCATAATGTATGCTCATAGAGTATGCATTCCTGAAAAGTACCAGAATCAAGTTTTGGAAGAACTTCATGTTGGACATCCCGGAATTGTCAAAATGAAGGCCATAGCTAGAAGCTACTGCTATTGGCAAGGTATTGATTCCAGTATAACAAATTTTGTTCAGAACTGTTCAGCTTGTATCGCAACGAGGAACGAACCAGCAAGGATAAATCGACATCCGTGGGAATGGCCAAATGGACCTTGGCAAAGGATACACGTTGACTACGCTGGTCCTTTTATAGGGAAAATGTTTTTTGTTGTCTCTGATGCATATTCGAAGTGGATAGAAGTCATTCCGATGAAAAATATTACAGCTAGTTTTACAATTCATCATCTTCGTATTCTTTTTGCTCATTATGGAATTCCCTTAACTTTGGTTAGTGATAACGGCGCAAGTTTTACTAGTTATGAATTTCGACATTTTTTGAAACTGAATAATATTAAACATATAACTTCAGCACCGTACCATCCTGCTACGAATGGACAGGCAGAAAGAATAGTGCAGTTATTCAAAGCTTCGTTGAAATCGAGTAGAAGTGATTCTGGAGATCTAAATGTGAAATTACAAAGATTTTTATTACAGTATAGAATAACTCCACATTCTCTCACGGGAGAAACTCCGAGTGCCTTGTTTTTGAAGAGATGTATTCGCACTAGGCTTGATCTTTTTAAACCAAACTTGAGAGACAAAGTTGTTCAGAAACAGAGTTCGAGACTTGACACAGAACCTATCTTGCGTGAGTTTCAGGAAGGGGAGAAAGTAGCCGTAAGAAATTATTCCGGACCTAACAAATGGAAAATTGGAACAATTATAAACCGTGATGGAACTTTGAGTTATAGCATACAAATTAGAAATGAAATTTGGAAGAGACACGTAGATCAAATAAGGAAATGTGGGAAGTCGATTGAATTATCCCAAGCTGCTACTGAAACTCCAATTTACGATAAAGAATTGAATTTTCCAGGTGAGCCAGTATCCGATGCTGTTGCTGAATCGGAACCACCTGTACCTGAAGTTGTCCCTGAACCTAAAGATATACCTGTATCTGCCACTCCAAGTGATGATATACCACCTAAGCCTGTACCAGACGCTTCCGGAAAGCCGAAAACTGATGTGCCACTCCGACGCTCAAACCGAATCAGGAAACCTCCAAAGAGACTCGACCTGTGACTCTATATTTTGTCGGGGAGGAACTGTTATGTATCTGGCAACAGCCAGATGAGAGAACCTTCCAAGCTGTGTGACGCGCGCGTGCTTTGTTAACCTTTTCGAGTTTCGTTTTGTACATGTTCGGTGTAGTTGTTGTTATGCTCGTTCGTGCCTGTGTATCTTAATGCTAATAAATGTTTTTTGTGTGTATGTAAAACGAATCGTATAGTCTCTCGGTCTACCTGACATACATGACAGTGATACAAATTAATAAGGCGAAATTCCATTTAACAAACTCATTTTAATGGATTTTGTAAAATCGTGAAATACATTCAAGTAAAAATAAGCTCTGAAATTTTTTTTTTGCGATTTCTGTTAACCTAGTAGAGGAGGTACAGCTCGCGTATCCAGATGGTACTGAATTCGATACCTAATTAAAAAATAAGTTCAAATGTGAAAGGATTAATGATTGAATGCTCTTTCATTAGTGTGATGTGCAAGTTTGTTAAAACTATATTTTAGGGTGCCCCCTTGGCAAACATGGTGATTTTTGTTTGGCTATCAATTTCATTGATGATTTTTTTTTTTTTTTTTTTTTTTTTTTTTTTT
>JAPDSC010062832.1:96022-119862 GCA_026290005.1 Latrodectus geometricus | reverse complement strand
TAATAAATTTAAAATAAATAAGATTAATGTAATTTTATTAATTCGAACAAAAAATAATTATGTATTAGATGACGGTAAAAAAATAAATATCACATGTATTTCTCAAAAAGACTGGGAATATCAGTGCCTTTCGTTCTCTGTCGGAATTTTTCATCCAATCGGTGGCTTTGTTCTTCTGAAAAGTGGTTTCGCCAGTCCCCGATGATGCCTTTTCTGACAAATTGGAGGGTGTCTGGTTTTGGCTGCGTGGCCACTTCGCCAAGTTTCATTTTACTTTTCATTTGCATGAAGGTCTTCTTCATGCCTTCCGGAAGATCGGATTTTTCCACTTCCTCTGGTGTCATATTGAAGAGATCGCCAACTGCTTTGTTCATGAACTCCTTCATCTCCTTGAAGCTGCAGTGCTTCTTGATGCTCCGCATCACTTCCGGGTCCCTGCGGATGGGTTCCGCGTATTTCTCGTCATCGATGAAGGAAGCCATCTTCAAGATAGCACCATCGATGTCTTCCTGAAGTTCTTCGTATGTAAGGAATAAAACATTCGGTTCCTTCCTAAAAAGGAAACCCAATTTTAAAATATTTCAAAAGTTGGCATAATAGTTGTATCAATTATCTCGTTAAAGTATATAATTCAGTTATTTCGTAGAATATAACCATATATTCACTAGACAAGTCAATTAAAATATATAATAGATGAGAAACTTCATACTTTACCTAGTTATTATATAAAACAAAGGATAGACTGTTAAAGTGAAAAAAAAAACAATTTCAAAGCAATTTTATCTATTAATTAATCATAAATTGCTGAAATAACTGGAAAAAAACATCCAATAGACAGTTGTTACTTTCTTCCATGCTCTTGAAAAAATATATATGAAAAATTCACAATGTAAACCACTGACATAAATACACTTTCTTAATTTTACATCTAAAAGTAACAAAATGAAGTGTACGCACATACATGACGCATGCGCGCACGTCATTGCAAAGCAGCTGTAAGCGGTTCAGAACTGACTAAAATCAAATAGAACCGGTTCAAAGAGCTTTTGACTATCGTATTTCATACTTTAATGATCAGGTCATCATTATTCTACAAATTACATGATGAAATCATATAATTCAAAAATTTTATATGCTTAAACTATATACTTAACTTAGCCTTTAAAATATACCTAGCTGTTCTTTGAAATAACGAGTTTCACCTTTTAACGGTAATATATACAATCGCCAAATTTTTGTGAGTATAATAAATGATCTAGCATAGTTTCTTAGTGGATAATTGTTCATCTTTATGGTTTTTCAGTAAGAATCAGAGAATTTGCATTGATACAAAAGGAAAGTCCATGTCTTACAAATAAATTATAGTTAGATACGCATTGAAAAATGTAAATGATCTCTATTTTTAATGATTGGTTATTAATTAAGGCTGTCTTTTCTCTTATCCTAATACTTACATTTACTACTTCCAAAAAGATATAATTTATTAGATGCTAAAATTTTAGAATATAACCAGTGTTATGCCTTCAACATATCCAATTTTCAGATTTATATATTTTGAAATTTCTACGCTTTCAGCATTCATTAGAAGAAATAATTCCTTATATGTATTCTGTTACTCTTGGAAGTGTTTTCTAGCAGGCTAGAAACAACTTGTGTGTATATGTGTAGTGAATTTTTACTCATCAGCTTCTTTAATATCTAAGATTTTAATAAGTTTTTGTCACGTGCACAAATTACACATAGCTGCAGAATCTAATATTTGGGAAGAGTCTCAATTTTATTTCAAATATATTCCCAACATAACATGCCACCAACTTTCAGGAAACCAATGAGCACACAAATGAGAAATATGCATGCGGAATTTTTATATTCTTGGTCTTATACAATGGCGAATATATTTTTAATACTGATACAATATCTTACACAATAACGAATAAATTATAATAGTCTTCAAAATTTAAAGAAATTTGAAAGATTCTTATTTCACAAGATTTATAAGAAACAGTTAAACAAAACGCTAATACAAAGGAGAAGCTTTTTAACAATTACAATAGGTACACATGACTCTGAGTAATACTCCTCTGTATTTGAAACAAATCAATCAGAGGCTAAAGAGATGAAGTAAAGAGTGAAATGAAGTCCTTTCCAACAGATATTGGATCCTCACGCACTCACCTTACTGTTTTTCTTTTATCGAATAACTCTTGGATTAACTTTGAAATGTAATATTTCTCTTCAAAGACATGTCCTGAGGATTGAGGTTCGGAAATCTCTGGGGCTTCTTCAAAGACAAGCGTGGAAATTCGGTCATCCAACACAATGATTGACAAGACTCATATTTCTGTAGAAACAATTATACATTTTGAATCTTTCCTGCTATTAATGGGAAATACATGAATAAAAATTTAAGTCTTATTGCAAAAGTTTAAGGCGCTTTCTAATGAGTGGTTTGGTAAAACAATAAATACTCATCAAGAAAGGAAAAGTTTCCTCTTTCATCAATGCTTCTACCATCTTGGTCATTTCATCAATGTCAACCGAATTTTCTCTTTCACAAAAAATAAATGAGGTGAAAATATTAAGTATTTTGGTTAATAATACTTTCTCAAGTACACTTCTCGAAATACTAATTACTTAAACTCAATGAACTGTAATCATAAAAATGTTCCATGAGAGCACATAGGTTGATGAATTCTATTTATCCTTCGCTATAAAAGATTTTATTTTGTTTCTTTATAGAGGAGCGATTTTGTTTGCTTGTAGATGTAGTTCGTGGATAAGAATCATGCTTTTCCTTGATAGATTTGTTGTCCATAAACTTTCCAATGAACCCCAGTGATTTCAAGAGTCACTTTGAGTTTTTAATAAACATGAACTTAAGCCTAGCATTTAACTCTATGTTTAGCATCTCAAACGTTAAGTTCCGTGTGTGAATGTGAAAAAAAAAATTCAGTTGATTGCTGCAAATACAATGTATACAAAACAGAAATGACAAGTCCACTAGTATGGTGCTCAAGGTACCTCTTACAAAAACTTTTGTGCGCGTGTGTCAAGAGCATCCTCACCAGCGGAACCACTGAGTCAGCGAAAATGATTCCACGCGTGCTCATACGAACTTCGTATTCCAAGACTTGCAAACGTCACACCGAGGACTCACCAATCCAGTCAAAGACAGAGACAAGCCAATGTCGAACATTTAGGACTCCTGGAAAGAAGGACGAGGCGCAAAAATAAAAAACAGGCAACCTTCAAAGGGTAAATTGCGGCTCTCCCTGTAACAGCAGTAGAGTTTCTAGTCAGCTCGAAGTAGGTGCTAGAGGTTTTCTAGGTTTCCCTCTAGCTGCACGTGAATACGGCCTACTTTCTCACAATGTCCCGCTAGAGGGCATATCTTCCAGGCCCGCACTTGTAAAGGTGACGCTCACTGCGTGTGCCTCACTTTACGCTCGAGCTTAGTCTTGTGATTTCTTTAGACTTAATAAACGGGAAGTGTTGCATACACGTTGGGTTGGTGATTGATTCATCTGATTTGTTCCGGTATCGAACCGACCATCTTCGAGAGACTAGCCATACCATAGGCTGAGCGGAGCAACGACACGTCTGGTAAGGTACTCGGCTGCTGGAACGGTTGCGTGTTTTCCTTGCCCGACGGATGATTCGTTGCCTCCCCGTGTTGGGTTGTTTACGCAGCGGACACCTAAGGGCTTACACTCGCTTCGCGAGTAGGCCGTTCATTTGCGGCGACTAAATATAAGCAAATATAGGGTCCCCATGACCTAGTGAATGGACACCACTCTTCAAATCAAAAGCTCCAGAGTTTAATCCCTGCAACTGTTGAATAAAAGAGGATAAATATTGCAATTCTCACGTTCTGCTTGCGCATCTGTAAAAGTTGGTGCTTGGGAGTTTTTCAGGTTTTGTCCCATGTGTCACATGAATGTGGATCACTATCTATAAAGTCTTATCTCAAGATAGATACAGGGCAGATTTTTAATGCTTTCCACACACAAAAGGCTACGAGATAGTGCAAAATGCGTTGTCAAAATAAAAGCAAACAATGTGCTTACTCATGACTTCTATCACTATCTAATTTTGTTTCGCATACCATTGTAAAGTTCATATTTTCATTTTTCTTTAAAAATAATTTTAATTCCAAATTTATAATTTTATAAATGACTGAGAAGTAATTTTATAAATTGTCACTTAAATAATAAAATTACTTTTAAGTTAGTAATTTCATAAATTAATAAATGGATACTAGTAATTTTGTAAATTGCTGCTTAAAAAATAATAATTCTTGAAAAGTAGTAAATTAACAATTTATTATATACTAGTAGTTTTATAAATTATTAGTTAAAAAATAAAATTATTTAGAAAGTTGTAATTTTATAAATTACTAATTAATAATTTATTTTTAATGTAGTCATTTTATGTTTTAATAATAATAATATATTTTTGATAATTTTAAATGTTTCATTATTTAATGTAGTTCAACAAGATGTACAAATTTCTTTAAATTTTCATTTAGCAATTACTCCAATTAGATAGAGATACAGAGTAATAATAACTTTTACATTTTATTATTTAATATATTATTGTGAATGTGGAATTTATATATATATATATATATATATATATATATATATATATATATATATATATATATAATATAAATATCGATTTTATTTGTTTATCGATTGTTTTCAAATATAACAAGGCAACAGAAACCGAAATTTCTGATCTTGTTTCGTTATGTTACACATAAAATTTCTTTATGTTACACATTTTCAAATTCAAGAAGCTCTTATGAGGATTAAATGACTATATTACTGTTAAAATTCAAATCATTACCATTCTATTATTACAAATTAAATTTAGTTAGAATTTTTTTGAGAATTATAATATTTTGGCATTGATAGTAAAGCAAAAACTTTGAAGGAATTTCTTACAATATTTCTGAGACATTTGCATCGAAATTAAGACCCATAAATGTTTCTCCCTTTTGATAGTTTTCAGACTGAATTCATTATTAATTTAGAACCAAAGAGTCAAAATGTAAAAATATTTACATTTCTGAATTATATGTGTGAGGTTAAAAAAAGTTTCTTTTTTTTCAGAAAAGTAAGTCCTGACACTTGAAAATAATTCGGTGCTTAATAATTTATGGCAGCCATGGAAAACATCGATGTTAAGTAACGAGACATTTATTATTATTTTATGTCAGTTATTCTTTCCAGCTCTTTTATTTTTATTATATTAAGCCATAGCAACCTGCATTATATAACATTTATTTACTTTAATTCTATCATGTCGCATAGAGGAAGAAGAAGAAAGGTTTTTAGGGGTTTATATGTTTTATTAAGGAGCAAAGAACATATGGGTACCTGTGGGAATACCAAGTCAGGAGATGATCGAAGTAGTCTCCATAATCGGTCTTTCCAGACACAAACAGCTCGAAGAATTGGTCAAAAGTACCGGTGAAGCGATGCCCGGGCATATTCTTCATGTGGTGGTAGTAAGAAACACAGCAATCCTTAGGGTTCCTGGTCACGCAGATGTATTTGGCATCTTTGGACCATGGAGTCAGGTGATGGGGTAAGTGCGTCTTTATGGGCCCAGGTCTCGCCATTTTTACAGCTGATTCTGCTCCTGTAACATTAAAAATTCGAAAAATGAGTAAGATTAAAATAATTTCATAGACGATAATACTCATCGCTTGACGTATTTTACGAGGAACATCATCTTTCTATTTAAGTAATGAGAAAAAAATTGTTTGGGTTGATTTCTAAATGTACAAATTATTAGAATTTATGCAGTTTGATTATAATTTTATCTATTTAAGATGGCGAATGAAAATATCAAGAATTGGCGTAGGGTTTTCTTTGTTGCAAAAAAGCAATTGAGTCGGTACAACAATTAGTACAACTAAGTATGGCTGAAAATCATAAGCAGCTTCACTTGAATGATAAATTACGAGATCTAAAGCTAAAACCTCAGATGGTTTTTTTAGAAACAGAAATGAAGCAGACGTCTTCCAGAATTATCTTCCCATCCTCAGTGGTATCATTTTCCATTGAGGGCATACATAATCTGTCCCAGCTGCCTTGAGAAAATGCGATAGATCATAGATTGGATCTTTACTACTTTCAGATAACGACAACAAATGTCCGAAATAAACAGGTCACTGTCGTTGAAACCTAGATTCCACAATGTTTGAATATGTTAATTTTCTTCAGAAAACCTCATACCTTATAATTTTAAGCAATTATCAAATGTCGAGGTCGAAACTAAATTGGCGCACTTTACTCTACAAAGGAATACATGAAGAATATGTGTATCGGTATGGAAATGCTTGATTATAACATGAAACTTCTAAGTTGAGAAAAAGTATACGAAGATGAGAAGGAATACATAATGTGCTAAAATGTGTGTTTTGTAGAATTGAACTCAGCTTCTCCCATTGGTATGAAGTGCTTTCGAGATGCGAAAACAGAATGAAATAGTGACCTCATCCTTTGAATCTTAGTTTAAAATTATTGGTCAGTTGACAGTAATTTGTAAAAAGACTATCAAAATAATCTAATCTATCCAGTAATAATCTAGTCTAATCTAGCATAAGAGAAGGACCTATGCACGTTAAGGATATGAAGACGTCAGCTGAAAAGATTATAACTACGTAATATTTAAAAACTACGTAATGATTGTTCTATTAAGCGGCCGTTTATTTAGCATGAATTCCAGTTAAACATTTCATAAAATCTCAATACTAAAAGGTATTTCTTATAAACTACGGATACATATTTAAAAGTTCTACTCAAATAAGTGTTTTAAACTTCGTATGAAAGGCTCACTCTTGTAACAGAAAGTTAGCGAGTTTGATACCCGACAAAGCTGAAGACAATCTATCTTGAGAATATGATTAAGAATATGAATTCTAAGCAGATAAATAAATAAATTGGGTAAAATACATTTTTGCTGTTGTGGCCTGGTTCATCAATAAAGTACCAGCTCTGCAGTCATGGTGCAAAATTAGACTGTAGTGATATATGTTTGGTAACTTCAATAGGTAGAAACACAAATAGCCAAAAATATAATGATCTTTCTATTTTATTCAGCTCTCTGTAGCAATAAAACTGAATGTGCATATAAGTGTATATATATGTATATAGCTTGTATGTGTTTATATATCTAAGCATGTATATGTTATAGCGAAAGCACGAAATTATTTAATGTACACAAAATCCAACTTACACATGCATTTGCTGATTAAGTTTAACAAAGAAGATCCGTATCATAATTTACATATTCTGTAATGTTAAAGTTCAAAAATAATTAATAACGTTCTTTACGTTTTGATTATTTTTATATCGAAAAATGAATATTACGTTAATTTAAGCATAAAGAATAGCTGCTATTTTTTTTTAACAAAGATTATTTTTATTTTAACAACTTCTCATTTATACAATGACAGATTATTAAGTAATATGCAAGCTGTTTTAGCAATTTGATAAAGGAAATATTTATAATCACTTTAACGGTTAACTTTATTTAAGCCAGCCATTATCTACATCGTATTCAGAACAATTTATTATATATATATATATGAATGTGAAAGAGTTTGTGTTTACTTTAAGCGTAGCGCTTACGTTAAATTAAATGAAATAATTAAAAATTATTATCATCGATTTTTAATATAGTATGTTCAAATAATTTAAATAAGGATTATCAACTACATATGTGCTTTTCATGACCCATAACATACAAACATCACCACGTTATTTTGAATAAAAATAACGTATTAAAATTCACAGTATTTATTTGTCGTTTTTCCTTAACCTTAAATTTGTATCAGTTCAAATCACCATGATTAATTTTCAATTTCTAATATTTACAGACCTGTTGAAGTTATTTAACAATATAAAAATGAACAATCTTACCTGCCATTTCAAGGAATGGGGACATGGAGTGGACATCTGAGGGCTTTTCCAAAGGCTTTCCTTTCCGCAGTATGAGCACTAGAATGTTTCCCACCCACGTTGTGCCACATTTAGGGTAAGTGACCAAGAAAATGTCATCCGGCCTTGGTTTGTAGTTCACTGCCGAACGAAAATTTTCGGCAGAGAACGTTCCAGGAATCTGAAATCCATCCACATCTTGAGAAAACAATAAACTCGATTCGGACATGTTTGGAAGGAGGAGAGAAGAGAAGTGAGCGCGCAGACAGTCCCTAATCAAAAGAACTTAATAATCTTATCAATCAGCCATTTCAGCGATCTCTAAGTTCATTTGTTTGACATCAGAGGGCTGATAATGGACGGAGAATCACAGCTTCTTGCGCGTTAGATATTGCTATCTCTTTATCTTCTTGCAGATAATCCATGGCCTTGAATTATTTTTACTCTATATACTTTCTCCTTCAAAGGCCTTGCTTTGATAATTCATAACAAAAACACAAGAATCGATTAGAAATATAGAGTGATAATCTAGTATCGCACAAAACTGATAAACATTGATAAAAACTTGCACAATCATCGCAGTTTCAAAAAAATCTTGTTTAACACTTCCAGAGTAATAAAGATTTAACTATGGTTCCATAATTAATAATTATTTCACATGTTACTTTTCAGAACAAGCGATGAAAAATAGTATAACTCACACTATCATTAAAAATGTAATATTTGTTTGTAATAAAAAAAAGTCATTATATAAGTTAAGTTTTGTATACATATATGATGAACCGAATTTATTCCAAATTTATTTTTAATGTGTAATATGTAGAAACACCTTTATTTTTATCACTAAGCGTATTGAAATCGGATTTTGCAATATTCTGAATGTAGTTGTTGATTGTTTTGAACTATGAACTATGACATTGTTTTGAAGTATGATGGCCAATTGAGACACACGTTTTCAATTAAAAGAAAATTACAGTTATAGAATAATATTTCCTTTCCAAGAAGCATTCATTAACGAAATTCATTACTTAAGCAAAAATTATAAATTCTCTTTATAGTAGAGTAATATATAATAATAATTTAATGTAATTTTAATATTATCATTGAATTTATTCAAAAGGTTAAAAGATGTTTTAAATCTTGTTTAAAAAATCTCGCATACATCCCTCATGGTTTGTATCCACGAAACGACAGGAAACTAGGAAATATTCAATCCGCCACTCCAAACAGACGTTATTGGTGTAAAGGAGCAAAGTCAGAGTCTTCAACACGAATAAAATTTAGCACCACAAGATTATTTTTGTATTACTAACTTAATATCTTATCATAAATTTTTCTATATTAACGAATATTTTAATAAATTAAATACATATATTTTGTTGCGGAATATAGTTATAATAGAGTTAAGATATATTTCACAATATAAAATGCACTAAAATGTATTTTGAATCAATAGAGATATTTTAGCATACTTTTTTTTTCATTTTGCGAATAAACTTATAACTCAGCGGCGATATGCATTTTACGAATTTAATTATTATTGAATTTTTTAATTTTAAAATAATTTTTCTTAATTAGTTTAATTGAATTTTTTAATAATTAAAAAAAAACTCTTCTATTTTTCAAAGAAAACATTTGCAACTGCAATTAAAAAAATTAAAACAAATTATTACAAAGGTAATAATTTGTTTTAATTACTATAATATCAGTACTATTTAGAATATTTTATAAATTTCATAATAGGAAAAATTATTGACAATGTCTACCACGTGTCAACTTTTATTGCCACTGTAAAAATTGAATTACTTTTTATTATTGTAATAACAGTAAAATTCTGACGCGTAAATCTTTTACATTCTACATTTAAATAATATGAATACTTGGAGACAGTTTAAAGATTATTTAGTAATTTTTATTAGTAATGAATTTTATCCGGAAAGTTTAATTTAGTGAAAATAAGGAAAATGAAATGTTAAATGATCCTTTTGGAAATATTTATTACTATTTGCTTAAGTGTTCGACATATCATAAGGAATGCTTTGTTATCACATTTATAATAAATTTCAAGCATACATTAAATTTTCAGTTATTGTGAATTTCAATTATTAAATAAGAAATTAAATGTATTAAGGGCTCAGCGTGTCTTACAAGGAAATAGGAAATATTCTGGTTTTCAATTCATAAGTATATGAGTTCAGTTCCTAATTTTGAAATAGCAGAATTCTTCTGAACAGAAGAATTTTGCAATTCAAATTTTGCAAGTTCTATTCAAGAATAACCTCTGCGATCTTAATTTTGAAAATTCTATTCTAGAATAGACTTTTTCAATATTAAATTTATAAATTCTATTCTAGAAAATTGTTCTAAAAAATTGCAATCTTAGTTTTTGAAATTTCTATTCTAGAATAACTGTGGCCTGAAAATCCGCTTTCGAAAGGCAGTTTTCTGTTGAAATAATCCTTAAATGTCAAAAGTGACTGCAAAATGAATATCGTTAGAATTGATGAAATTTATATAATATGAAGCAAATATTATTTGATTTGTTTTCATTATGTACACAGAAGGAAGTTAATAGTTATTTTTATATGCTTAATATGTTAATAAGCAAAATTATAAGAAAATATCAATAAATTTCAAAGAAAAATTTCAAAATTACTTTTATTCAAATTTAAGATGACTAACACAAAATATAACAATACAAATAATGGTCAATTTGGGAAATGTAAATGATAGTAAAGTTGGCATTAAAAGTCATAAAGATTTAAATTTATTGCAAAAAGAAGTGATTGATTGCTGTACAGCAGATAATTTCAGTTTCTTTTTACTGTCCTTTCTTATTAAATAGACAAAACAGCTATGTTTTCCAACAAAAAAAAGAACTTTAAAAAATATCAAAGTTAAACATAAAAAATTACCTCTTAGCTTCTGAAATATCCAACCGCTCTTTTAAAGGAAAAAAAAAAGCTAATTAACGGGCTTAAGAAACTGGGAAAGTTATCGAAAAATAATGTTTTCCTTACACACACACATTACTGTAATTTTTTTATGTTGCTTAAAAGTACAAGAGCAATTTTTATTAATAAAAATGTAATACGTAAAGTGTTTTTCTAATTATTATATTGACATGAATACAACATAAAAATTTAAACTTCTCATTTTTTTAAACTTTTTCTTCTGTAACATTTGATTTTTTTAAAGGTTATTTATTTTATATTTATATACGAGAACTTAATGCATCCAAAATGCTTATCCATACACCTATGTAATTAAGTAACAAATATTTAATGTAAGTTGAAATATATTTCCATATTATGTGAATATATATATATATATATATATATATATATATATATATATATATATATATATATATATATATATATATAAGTTTTTGAAATGATCTGTTTAACAATTATTCCATTGAATATCTTAACACTTTTTCCAAACATTTCTTTTTTCAAATTAGCTGAATATTTTTCGAAAGATTTCACTGAGAGAAAAGAACTTTATTTAGGAAAGATAAATTTTTTAATAAATCGTTTTCTGTGAATACAATTCCAGAAATAGTAGAGCAGTTTGTATTGCATCATCGACAGATGACAAAATTTTGGCTAAAATAAACTTATGACTGAAATGCAATCATAATTATAACAACTCCTTAAAAAAATATATATGTGTTGAAATACTAACCATATGCAACACTGGTGACAAAATTATGACAAATGAGTCAAATAAATAACAGGGTAGAACTGTTTGAAACAAAATAGGTTTAAATTTAATAGTTTAAGTGGCTGACGCATCAAGCTAAGAAAAAAAATTTACCGTGGGTACTTTGATGACTTATTAAAGTGAGTAATGAATATTTTGAATATTTAATATAAGCTGAAATGTATCCCAATATACAGAAGCAAAATATTTATTGATGGTTCTCCAACCGTCCAGAATGCATTTAAGAATTTTTTTGGCATGATAAAGTTTTTGACAGAAATCTCAATTTTGATAGTAATGTATCAGTGTATGTTTTCAACGCCAGTGAAATTTCTTCAGTGGCGTTGAAAACGTACACTGATACATTGGAAATTACACATATATATGAAATTTTCTGATTTATTTAATAGTTATAATTTTTCAAAAATACATTCAACTCTGTAATAGAATGGTTTCTTTCTGTTCGGTATATAAAAATTTCAATGCAATTGAAGCATCATTGACGAAATCATTAATAAAAAAATTAAATGATTTGATCGGTCATTTAGTTTTTCATATGTATTTCATAACATTACATCTGAATAACATCTAGTAATTATATAATATATACTATTATTTCAGTACAAATGTGATTTATATACACAGGGCTTTCATGTTCAAAGTTTAGTACTGATCTATATAGTTTCCCGTGTCACTGTATTTATTTTTCATTCAATATGCTCACGTTATTTCTCTTAAGTTGGCTTTTCTGCTTTGCTTTATACTGTTATTGTTTACTGAAGATTGCTCCTTCATGCTTCCCTGTACCTAGCGCCAAGATGGGCTGTACTAGTGAGATGGAAGCAGCCTCAAGTTGGTTTCTCCAACATTTAGAAACAGGAATCACGCAGAAGATCCCCTAATATTTAACCTGCAACCTCAGAGAGGTATTCATCTGTAGGACATTTCTACCTCAACCTACTTAATGTATCCCAGCCACAATGGCAGAACATGACAGATCTTTAGTTGAGTCGGGAATCGAACCCTTTACCTTCAGATAACAATAAAGAAATGCCTAGCCATTCATCGAAATCTAGGAGACATTTGTCTGAATTAGCCATGTGCCTTTTGATTACGTTTAAAAAATCTCCTAGTTACTTTACAAGGTTTTGAGTTATTTTCTAACTAATACATTTTCTACAGTCCCTTATCATCACCAAAAATTTACTTTCTAATTGTGTTGCGAAAATTATTATAAAAGCTGTACACATAAAGTTTTGTACCATTTTTGATGCGATTTCTTTTACGAAATTCCTATCTATTGTATAGTCACTGGTTTGAGTATTGATAAAATAAAGATTAAAACTATTCATTATAGATTAAAAATTCATTATTACTCGCATAAGAATACATACATAAACTGCTAAATAATCATTTGTGAAAAGATTATGAGAGTGTCATGAAATTATTTTATTGTTTTTAAAATATTTATCATGTTCATAATAATTAATCTTGATTAAAACAATGATGTATTTGATTAATCATGATTATACATTGTGCCAATAATCGAAAGAAATCTTCTGTATTTATTATAAAGGTTTACGAAACACAAACTGAATTTTAGTATTTAAATAGAGCTTTAAAATTTCAGGATAGTTGTTACAAAACTATTGCATAAAAATAATTTCGATGCAGAATATTTTGCGAAAAATTGTTTTTAAAGAATATATTAAAATATCGAAACTTTTACATAATAAAAATCAAATAGTGCAATAATAAAGATCAACATTAACTACTGAAAATTTATTATATAGTAAATCTATAAATATTCAAACTATTATAGTTCTATAATAAAACCATTCCAGACTTGGTCTTCAAATTTTAAAAGTCAGTTTAGACGCAAAGCTCTGACTTTACAACTAATTTCCATCTATAATTTAAACTTTTGAGATGAATATAAAAATAATATAATCAATGTAATAATCTACGAAGTAAGACATGGGAAAAGACAATGTTATAGGTAAATGTTGTTTTGGTATTAAATATTAATATTTTTTTACTATGCGATGCTTAATTAAAAAAAAATTTTTTTTGATATTATTATTATTATTTAAATTTGCAAGCTTAATTTTTCACTTATGTTGATTTTATCACACATAATTTGGATAAGAGGATTACTATGGTGTTTTGTTTGACGGTTTTAATAATTTAGTATGCTTTAAAAAGTAGAAATTAATTTTTAAAAAAATTAAGTAGAAGAGGTATTTATGAAAAGAAATATGAAACTTCCTTTATCCATACACATTATTCCTTAATAACTAAAAAAAAAATCAGAATGGGATTTAAAAAAAAATTATTATTTGAAGGTGAATGAGAGAGAAATATTAGTGAGAAAGCTGTTTTTATTTAAGACAAACATAAATGATTGCTAAAGTAAACAACTTTTTAATCCCCTAGTTTTGGTTGTAAAGATTACGAAAAATTAGTTCTAACCCAGTCTCATTTAAAAGAAATCATTGATAAAATTTAATAGCATGCTTTAAAAAGTATAAAAAGATTAATTTTAAGAAATAAGAATAAATAAGAATAAAAAGATTAATTTTAAAATGTGCTTAAAATTTATTGCTTAAAAAAAAATTGGTATTGGTCATTTCTAAAATTATATTTGATATTTTTAAGAAATGGACTTATATATACTTAACTGATTGAGGGCTAAAGAGTTTTCTTATATATTAGTTTGGGGAAAAAGTTATCCATTATTTTTTCGGTAGACGTCTGTAGTGATTGCTATCTCGTGAGATATCTATCAAACAATTTCAAATTTATGCTCGTTGGAAAGGTGACATTTGACACTAAAATAATCTCTTGCGGTTTATTGTTTGATTAATTCAGTTATGAGTACAAGGTTTTAAAAATAGAAGACAACAAACAGAAAAATCGATACATTCTAGTTTTTCTTTTATAATGGCGAAAATGCTAACCAGGTGGCTAAAACTGTGAAAGGTGTTTATCGTCCTATATATGACTGTAACAACCAGTTACGCACAATTTTGGTTTCGTTGATTCCGTTTGGGTATTTGGATGCTAAAGATGCACCTCGCATGGATACAACATCGTCGAGAATGTCTATAAAATATCAAAAATTATAAAACTTGACAGCATGTGAGCAGTCGTAGCTTCGCACAAGACCTTAAAATCTGCATGAAAACTGTTTTAAACATTTTTACAAAGCGAATCTGAAAGAAGTTACTTTGTCCACGTAAAAATAATGGATTTCTTTCTCCCCAACTTAATATATGCTAAAAGTGCGGAATGAAAAGCGTAGTAATTTAATTAACAAAAGAAGCGAAGTGCGATATCGCTTCGCCGCACGCTAAAAACGGTTAAGATCAAGTGTTTGAACTTTGTGTAGCACATATGATTCACATTATATGATGAGATTATCAAAACGACTAGTTGTACATCAATTATTTAACTTGAATTTTAATAATATACAGTATTGAAAAATAAAGCTAATGTATACCTTTTTTCATGTTTAAAATTTGGAAAAATAATTAATATATCCGTTTTCTGTTACTGAGACTAAGATTAAATAGTTTTATATTAAATTTCAGTTTGTTTATTTAAAATATTTATTAGATGTATTTCTTTTTATGGAAATCAATCTTGTTTTCCAAATTTAGTTTCAAAATACACAATTTCGAAGAAAAATCTAATATATACCCTTTTTCTTGTGTAAAATTTTGAAAAATTCATCCGTTTCATATTTTTCAAATTATGATTAAATAATTTTAAATTTCCTTTTTCGAAATATTCCTTAGATTTGTTGCTTTTTGTGTCAATGAACCATCGTTTTCCCACTTTAGTTTGTCACTAACTGTTTCAATTATCCTTCACGAAGGTAAATGGTTTGTCCAAATCCCGGCATTTAATTGGATCATCTCGGCATTTCTTTACTCCATTGTGTCCGCGTCATTAGGTTCTAAGCTATTCACCAAAGGCACGCTTCAAGATGAAAGGAATTTCCAAACGAACCTAGTAAATTCCACCAACTCCTCGTTCTGTATTCCAATAAAAGCAATCAAGGAGGTTCGGCGTGATGCGAAGCTCCCCCGAGAATGGTGTGAAAGGAACGCCATTCGCCCCCCCCCCCTCCCCCCATCAGATTAGCCTTACGTCATGTCCAAGTGTCAAAGTATAATGCCAGCGGACAAACGAACCCCGTCTTCCTCCCGTAGAGACTCATTTAAGTCGTATTAGCGGGGACCTCACGTCCAGGGACTGTGGCTCCCCCCACAGCAGAAGGGGTTGCCTCCATGTACGAAAGTCTCATTTGTGGGATGAGGATTAGGGCGAAATAGTTTTCTTTCGCTAAAAATTTCTTTTCTTAGATTGGCAACAACGGTGTGGAACCAGGATCATCTGAAGGATGTATAAAATTGCTCTAAGCAGTGAGAAGATTATATCTATCCCTACACATAAATATCCTTCCACATTTCAATGCGGGACGAATTTGTCTGGTTTATTACAGGATTATTTTACTTATTTTGGGTGATTTTATGCATAAAATATGGTAAATAAGTTTAAATAAAATTCAGTTTATTAAAGTAATTTATCATCATTTTAAAACTTTCTTAAACTTTTGCTACATTGCAACTTAAAAAAATGAATTACTTTTCATGTAATTTGGAAGATTTTCATTTTATGCAACACAAAAAAATTAATGGATTATAATCGATATATCGGATTATGATTAATCGCATCAAATGTTATAAGCATATTGAAATTAAATCTTCTTTATTTTTCAAGCTTATTTCATTCTAGAAGTTACTAATGTTTATAATAAATGTATTTAATTTAAAATAGTTATAATATGTACAATGTAATTTATATATTTATTAAGTCATCCCAATAAATACAGATTGTACTTAATAACTTATATTTGTTATTTAATAATAAGTACTCTAAAAATATACTTTATCTGTCCTAGTAAAATCAAATAATGTTTGTGTTTCCCATCAAATTTATATATGAAAACGTTATAACGAAATTAATATATATGTGTGTGTGTGTGTGCAATACTTTTCACTAATTATGAAAGAGAGATTTTGCCTACGAAAGAAATACAGAAGGTAAATTTTTTGATTTCTGTTAAGGATTTTTATATATTGCCTGTATATGTTACCGTTAAAGTGTGAAATCTGTTATTTTATAGAATAACTAAATTTTTCATGAAATAACTAGACAAATTAGTTAAGGTCTACAATATTATTGAATACTAAGATTTAACTAGATATTCTATTTAATAATGATTATCTGGCCGTTAATGTATGACATAAGCCGCTCGAAAGTTCTTTTAAGGCCAACTACATCTATTTTCAATCTTTTTTGAACCACTTATAGATTGTGTGCGAATGTTTGGAGTGACGTGAGTACGAGTTCCCTTCCTTCAGTTTCTTTCAGACATATAATTTAAACTATATAATTAACGTTGTTAACATAAGCTATAACAAATTATATCATCTGCTTTTTCTTACTGTGAATCAACTCATTGTCTGCAATAGGGGTAAAATGTATTTTTCGAGAGATTTTGGCTATCTATATCTAAATAATTTATAAAATATATCACTTTGAAATTACTTATTTTTTGTTTTAATAGTTTATTATTAGAAAGAAATTAAAAAAGACTGTTTAAAGGAAATGATATAATAAATCATACATAATCAAAAAGTATCCAATAGTTAGGACACCTGGAAAGAAGAAATTATAACCGATGTACAAAAAAAAAAAAAAAAAAAAAGAAAAAAAGAAAAAATAAAAAGAAAGAAAGAATTAAAGGTCATTGTCATAGTAAGAGAAAATGAAGAAGATCAAAGTAAATATGCCTTGAAGAGGTTGAAAAGGATCTCAAGAACTTGAAAATAACAAAGTGGCAAATTGAGGCAAGAAACAGGCTGATTTGGGGTCCAACATGGACTGTCGTGCCGAAGAGTTAGTTAAGTGCATCATTAATTACTTTATAGAATAAAAGGTAAATTATGAAATTTTGAAAAATAATATCAGAGAATTTATTAACACGCAATATTTAATCAATAAATATGTCATCGTAAGTAATAATATAATCATCTCAAAAAGTAATACATTCCTAAGTACTTTTCATTGTAATCAATTCTTCCAATAAATTTCAAAACATTTTTTCACTGTGAGGATTATTAATAAAATATTTAAAATTATAATTTCGCTTGAATAAATTCAAGAACACTCATCAGTTAGAATGCGAGGAAAACACGTTTAAATAACAGATAAAATAACCGCTGAGTAATATCTATAATATATTCAACAAGATATTTTGTCATTTTTATAATTCTGTAAGAAGGAATTGAAAAACTGCTTTCAAATTACATCACTAAATATTTCTTATTAAATGAATTATATCTGAACGCAACTTTTATTCATTTAAAATATATACAAATTAAAAACAAACTGAGGATTATATAGAAGATTTCCCTTGGACGTTCAAAGGTTATGAATTTCATTTGGTGAATATTTAATAAATGAATATACATAATTTGTTTACTTCTATGAGCTTTTTGAAAAAAAAAGCGTTTTACAGTTTTTGAAATACATATCAATACTGTCATACATTTAAACTGATCTAGACTGATTGTCCAGTATATACAAAGCATTGATATTTCCGTGAATGAATCTTCATTTGGTCGAAACGCTTTGTGTTTTCCTGCGAAATCACCTAAACTTACGTAGAAATGCATTTTCTCAATTTATCCTTTTAATATATTGCGAAGTCAAATTTATCTAGTTAATAAATTATCTTGACTGCGGCAGCAGTCAAGGTTTCAGTTGAGCAAGCACAGTAGTTTGGTGTTATTTAAAGTCAAATTAAGTTTTTCAAATAAAAAAAAATCGTATTCACACAAATAGTAAGGAACCTAAATGATTATATGTCCATCTAAATTTTATACTAATATATATATATCAAAGGTAAACATCAAATATTCTTCTCTTAATTTATGGGAATCATACATAATGCATGGTTTGATATATTCTGACACATTTTGAGAAACATTCATTGCACAAAATTTTAATAATTACATTTCTCAAAGATCTATGAGGAATAAGAAGAGAGAAATCTATAAAGTTGGTCTACTGGGACATTTGAGATCTTTAGACGGATTCACTCGAAATTTGAAGCACGTTTTATTTTAATTTCAAGAATATGCTAAAATTTCTTCTACAAATATTTTCTGATGTGTAAATGCGTAAAGGAACTCATTAACAATATTAATAAGATTAGTTTCTTGAAAGTGAGAGAAACAATATTACCACTTAGAGGAAAGAATCTTAAACAAAATTGCATGAATGTAATGATTCAAAGAAAATTAGAACAAGTGTTCTAGATTGTTTCAAGGAGTAAACTACGTCCTTGAGAAATTGCTGTGAAATTGACCCAAACAATAGTCAAGTAGCAAATCTGTATAATTCTTATATAGACTTACTTTTCCAGTAGTTAGTGTAAATATTCAAAATCTTGTAACAAATTATACAAATGACTGATGGTAATAGGATGGAAACCATTGGGTAGATTCTGATAAAAAGGTAAAGACGCGTTCTTCCTTACTGTGAAGAAAGTACTGCTTTCATAAAAGTAACTCAAAAGTGAGAATGAGTGAGGAAGGATGATCTCCAATTTAACAATTTAATGATTTATGGCAAGTTAACGATTAACGATTTTTGGCAAGTTTCTTATCATTTTGTATTGTTAATTATAAAGAGATATCAGTTATTCGAGTAAAGGAGTGACAACGTAAGGAAAAAATAAATGTTAGGAATCTTACAATATTTTTAGGTCATGTTAATGATACTGAAAAGAAATTTTTAGCATTTATTGCTTAAGGGAAATAAATATTTTTTAAAAGTTGCTTAAAAGTTTTATAGCATGCATCTTTTGAGCTAGATTTACAATTTCGCTTCGCTAAATTCTTCTTTCTCTAACGATTTTTCAATCGTGACTATACCGAAAAGTGTGTTAGATAAAGCTACAATACGACACTGTTTGGCAATTCACGGCCTTGATTACTTAGCTGTAATTTAATACTCGTAGATGAGAGCATTCTTTGTGTGCAATGCCAAAAATAATTGCTATGTACAACTTCGAAAACAATTTCTACTCACAATATCTTGAATATTTCCCTATCTTATATGCACTTTCAAGAGTATGCATAAGGCTCAATATCTGGAACATTCATAATGAACAATGTTAGTAATACTTATTATGTGCAATGAGGGGAATTTTCAAAACGCATTTATGCATAAAATTGCTTAAGACTTTATATGTAAAAATGTGTGTATTCCTGGAAGGAAAATGCAAAGAGATATTTCCATGACTTACCTTACAACATTTATGCAACCAGTTTTACAATTTCACATCGCTAAGCTCTGCATTTTCTAACCTTGATATAGTCTTACTAAATGTCATAGCTTTCACGAATTTTCATTTGAAATTTCCTTTTTCTGACATAAAAATGTATATTATGGATTTATACATAATACAAAATTTTGCTGCTAATTACATGTATAGGTAACTATAGCAATAATCATTATAATAAGAAATGTAAAATAGCTCACTCAAAAAGATAGATTAAATGAACAAAATATTAAACTAGTATTCAATTAATAAAAACATTTACCAGAGTTTTCCACAATGATTTCATGAGAACCTATTCAGCAGGTTCTATAAATACACCATTTGGATTAAATAGCATTTTTTCCCAAGTCTACTGCGTAATTGTATTTACTTTCACCTAGTTACATTACCTACGCATTTTTATTAAATTCATGTGTGTGCTGCATGATAGCCAATCAATAATTCCAATCTTACAATATTCTCGAAAAATTGTTCAAATTTTAATTTTGCATTCAGTACAACATATATAATACTATTGGATTATATTGTTTTTGAAGAATGAGTTTGTAACATGCTCTTGTTGAGAAACAAATATTATGCAAATAGCTGTTGGCAGCTTGAAGAAATTCAACGACAATGAGCAAATGCTTCATCAGTTCTCTCTATCTTTCTGAATCCAACAATTAACAAAATTACCACAACTTCTATGTCTGGGAATATTTCTTTATTTTTATGCAAATCAAACTATTAAACCCGCAATAATGAGCGCTGTGTCTTAAAAGACCTGTCGCTATTAAAACACTTAATAGGAACGCCCCATTTTTTTTTTTTAATTTTCAGAACTATCAGTATTATAATTAATATTCAAGGTCAAATACTTTCTATTGACAAGAGTTTACACATTTTTAAATTTCCATATTAATGTCATTTTTTTATGTTGGCGTCTTATAGTCCCGTTGCCCGTATTCGAGAAATCTGATTTTAAATAGCTTTTTAAAGCTTTTTGAGGAATTATATCTTACAAGGAGAAAATGAAATGATTTTAAACTATGTTTAGAGATGTTTCAATTGATGAAGAATGTATAAACAAAGAAGATAAAGAAATAAATGATAAAGAAATTTTTTTTCAGATTCTAAATCTTCATCGGAAGAACCTCAATCTGAGTAATTAAGAGTGAACGGGGGATAGAAAAATGTATGTTCAATCTTTCATTCATCGAAACTATTGATTGATGCTGATTTACTAATGAATATTGTACTTTGCACCAATAAGTACACATAGAATATAAAGACAGGAAACATACACAGACTTAAAAGACAGAAAATCTATAATATGTTGTGCTAATGTGATCGAAACATCTGTCGTAAACACACCCATGTATACTTGTGTAAACTGTGAATAAATTTTAAATATTTGTAAAAAAATAATTTATTCTAATATTCATATGGTATCTGCACTTTATCATAAAATAGATTTAAAGCATTAAATGGTGATGTTGGTTGTATTATCTATCAAAAACAGCTGACCCGGCCTCATTGACCAATAGCGCCTTCTCGCGTATTTTTCTTTAACGCGCGTTCTTCCGGGTCAATATTAGTAGCATTTAAAACTATTCAGTCACAATTTTTCCATAATTTAATATTACTCAAGGCATATATTTTCCAGTTATTTCATTTTTCTTAAAACTTTTTAATCACGTTTAAAAGAACTCTCCTTTTCTCAGCAAATTAAAATGCCCATTTTTTATTTATTAAGGAGTGTTCGTATTTGAAAATGTTGATGTCTGATAAAAGCGTTCCCCTTATGTTCCCGGGTTTCAACTTCTTTGTCCAACTTTATCGGAAAATCAGTTATAAAGGAAAACCAAATGATATTTCCTATTGTCCTAATGTAGGACTAAACAGCTAATTTATAATATTTAATAACTCCATAATTGTTGTTGCTGTTAATCACCCTCTTGATGCAAGAAAGCTTTCACCATGTCCAACAGGCCTCATCACAAAACAGTAGAAGTTCTAGGTTAAAGATAATATGCAACGTCACTAGAACAAGAAACCACTAGGAATGAAGACTGACTAAACATCAAGTAAGTTCTTCGTCATTTAAAATAAAGGTACAGCAAATGACCACCAGACTTGGTTTACCATTCCCAGAGTTTATTTCACATGAAAGACATTGCGATCAGGACATTTTTAACGTGTTTCTACTGTCATGAGTAAACACGACAGATTTTTGGTTGGATCGGTATTTGAACGTACTACCTTCTTTTTGTTCTGACCAATCAGGCCACTGTGTACTCTATTAGTAAGTAAAGACAATTTTTAACATTTCACAACCTCCTTCAAGTCATGTCCAGCTTATTTATCAGAATTATCATTTTTATGGTGCAAAAAAATATGTTTTGCAAATTTAAAGTATTACTAAAACTAAAACATCATTATGTATAGAGTTACAACTTTTCCTAATTGCAACATACGTTTTTCTCGACTGAAATAATGGCGCGAAAAAACATCTATGTTTGGATCATTAATTTCAAGTGAAACCATAATATAAATATGATTACTACTTTCCTTATATTGAAATGATGCCATACAACCCTCATGAAATATTACCGGATAATCTAGAGTAATATTTGATCTACGCATTTCTGGATTATGTGGTAAGTCTTCCAAATCCTATGGATGCTAATACCATGCCTAGAGCAACATACATGGTCCGAGTAATGAATACATGCTTTATCGTTCCATTATTAAAGCCCCTAACATGTTCTCTGGCCGGTACTCTCTCTGCTTGAATTACATCTTGGTAGTGTTATTTTAAGTATACGTTAAATACTCTTTCTAATCTGTTGTCCTATTCTAATTACTAACGAATGATAAAATTACGTGGTCCGTAATATTTTATCAATGCCATTGTAAGTCGTTATATGAATATTTCGAATACAATATTTCTCTATTGGAAGGTTTGTTAGGTCAGGCAGAGATACACATTCAAAATTTATGTAGAATCTATTTGCAATCAGTGAGATTTTAGCAATTCAAATACTTTTTTTTAATAAAGGCAATGAATTCAATCTTATATTTTTAAGAATAATGCATTTCAATAGACTAAAACCCATACTTTTTTAATGATAAGTAAATTTAATAAAAGTATTTAAAATGCCATAGAAATTATTCATAATCAATAAAAGAGAAATTATTATGATTGCAACATTACATGGCCATAAATATATATGTATATGCATATATGTATATAAAGTAAATTATAGAATTATAATATTGTGTACAAGATTAATTATAAACATAAATACAATATGGAATTATCAATCCATTCAGAGCAAAAGCAGCTAAAATAGAATCTAAAAAAACATAATTGCCAGAACGGTGATAAAAATAGCTGATGATAAAAATAACTAACATTTTAATAAGCAGAAAAAAATTGTAAATTGGGAAATAGTGTGACAACACAAATAGCTTTATTTGGGTGTGTTGACGGTGTTGTACAAAATATGTGGCATAATGTTGTGAATTTAATGTAATTTATATTGGTGCTAAGTACACCTTAATTTATACTTAATTTTTCAGCATATAGTTTAGACAAATCTAACTTAATATATGTGTAACGTATGCTGGTACACACAAATCATGGCTAAATTTCGACTTTCGTCCTTGGCGGTTGCAGCATTGCAGCAAGGCTATACTTTGCACCAATATTGTCAACACCATCTAATGAAGCTGCCTGCATTGGTACACTATTATTAAATTATATATATATA